>OX369261.1:3468283-3753283 GCA_947284805.1 Coleophora flavipennella
GCTCAAATAAATGTAAAAAATACAGGTTCCAAATTCAAAAAAGACTGTGTTTCATACGGTTTCATACGATTCTATTGACAATAAAAGACGATTAAGACACCTTGATTCTACCTCCAAAGTTCATGATCAGATTAAGACCAAAATACCAAAATTATCTATTGTCAACGGGAATACGTCTTCATTCCAAACTTCAACTCAAACCCCTGGAACTCACTCTAAAATCGACCGCAAGATTTGAACTAAACAAACATACATACATACAAACATACAATGCAATTAATAATAAGCTTTTAAAAAAAGTCGATTCTGGGAACTTAATTCCACCTCCAAAGTTCATCATCAGATCAACTTTAAAATACCAAAAGGATCTATTGTCACCGGGAATATGGCTTAATTTCAAATTTCAGCTCTATCGAACCCCTGGAACTCACTCTAAAATCGATAGCAAAATTTGAACTAAATATACATAACTACATACACACGCACACAAGACCACACGCACGCACACACACAAAACATAACTTTAATCGTTGTTTGTTTGCGTCGGGGGTTAAAAACCTCGTGCATTGTTTGTTCAAAGATACAAGGTACTAAAACGTAGTGACATATCCTCTTTGCAAGGTACAACCGAAATGCTCGGATCTGAACCTTTGCTATGCCGAAGATAATTTTTTAAAGAATATAAAGATAATTACCAATTGTGAAAACAACGCCAGCACTAACATCGTGGGCGATAAATTGGCCAAATTGCATGAACATGAGGTTATGAGTGAGGCTAGGGTAGCTCCCGTCGAGCACCAGAGTGCTGCTGACTTGTCGAGCCGAGGGGAGAGGCAACCCTGAAGACGAAGCTTTCATAGCCCAGATACCTGTAGAACAGAGATTTGTGACACATTATTCTGTTGGACCTGTAGAACAGAGATTTGTGGCAAATTATTCTGTTGGACCTGTAGAAAAGAGATTTGTGACAAATTATTATGTTGGACCTGTAGAACAGATTTGTGACAAATTATTCTGTTGGACCTGTAGAACAGAGATTTGTGGCAAATTATTCTGTTGGACCTGTAGAACAGAGATTTGTGACAAATTATTATGTTGGACCTGTAGTACAAAGATTTGTGACAAATTATTATGTTGGACCTGTAGAACAGAGATTTTTGACAAATTATTATGTTGGACCTGTAGAACAGAGATTTGTAACAAATTATTCTGTTGGACCTGTATAACAGAGATTTGTAACAACTTATTATGTTGGACCTGTAGAACAGAGATTTGTAACAAATTATTATGTTGGACCTGTAAGCATAGATTTGTTACAAATTATTCTGTTGGACCTGTAGAACATAGATTTGTTACAAATTATTCTGTTGGACCTGTAGAACAGAGATTTGTAATAAATTATTATGTTGGACCTGTAAACATAGATTTGTTACAAATTGTTCTATTGGACCTGTAGAACAGAGATTTGTAACAAATTATTCTGTTGGACCTGTAGAACAGAGATTTGTAACAAATTATTCTGTTAGACCTGTAGAACATAGATTTGTAACAAATTATTATGTTGGACCTGTAAACATAGATTTGTTACAAATTATTCTTTTGAACCTGTAGAACAGAGATTTGTAACAAATTATTATGTTAGACCTGTAAACATAGGTTTGTTACAAGTTATTCTGTTGGAACTGTAGAACATAGATTTGTTACAAATTATTATGTTGGACCTGTAAACATAGATTTGTTACAAATGATTCTGTTGGACCTGTAGAACAGAGATTTGTAACAAATTATTATGTTGGACCTGTAGAACAGAGATTTGTAACAAATTGTTATGTTGAACCTGTAGAACAGAGATTTGTGACAAATTATTCTGTTGGACCTGTAGAACATAGATTTGTTACAAATTATTCTGTTGGACCTGTAGAACAGAGATTTGTGACAAATTATTATGTTGGACCTGTAGAACAGAGATTTGTAACAAATTATTATGTTGGACCTGTAGAACAGAGATTTGTAACAAATTATTCTGTTGGACCTGTATAACAGAGATTTGTAACAAATTATTATGTTGGACCTGTAGAACAGAGATTTGTAACAAATTATTATGTTGGACCTGTAAGCATAGATTTGTTACAAATTATTCTGTTGGACCTGTAGAACATAGATTTGTTACAAATTATTCTGTTGGACCTGTAAGCATAGATTTGTTACAAATTATTCTGTTGGACCTGTAGAACATAGATTTGTTACAAATTATTCTGTTGGACCTGTAGAACAGAGATTTGTAATAAATTATTATGTTGGACCTGTAAACATAGATTTGTTACAAATTATTCTGTTGGACCTGTAGAACATAGATTTGTAACAAATTATTATGTTGGACCTGTAGAACAGAGATTTGTAACAAATTATTCTGTTAGACCTGTAGAACATAGATTTGTTACAAATTATTATGTTGGACCTGTAAACATAGATTTGTTACAAATTATTCTGTTGGACCTGTAGAACAGAGATTTGTTACAAATTATTCTGTTGGACCTGTAGAACAGAGATTTGTAACAAATTATTCTGTTAGACCTGTAGAACATAGATTTGTAACAAATTATTATGTTGGACCTGTAAACATAGATTTGTTACAAATTATTCTTTTGAACCTGTAGAACAGAGATTTGTAACAAATTATTATGTTAGACCTGTAAACATAGGTTTGTTACAAGTTATTCTGTTGGAACTGTAGAACATAGATTTGTTACAAATTATTATGTTGGACCTGTAAACATAGATTTGTTACAAATTATTCTGTTGGACCTGTAGAACAGAGATTTGTAACAAATTATTATGTTGGACCTGTAGAACAGAGATTTGTAACAAATTGTTATGTTGAACCTGTAGAACAGAGATTTGTGACAAATTATTCTGTTGGACCTGTAGAACATAGATTTGTTACAAATTATTCTGTTGGACCTGTAGAACATAGATTTGTTACAAATTATCCTGTTGGACCTGTAGAACAGAGATTTGTGACAAATTATTCAGTTGAAAATGTATGGTAAAGGTAACGACAGCGTTTGTGCTCTAATACGAACGAAGTATACCTGCATCATCATATCAGCTCATATACGTCCCCACCAAGGGGTTCGAGCCTACCCTGAATTAGGGCGATCGGAAACGTTACGACTAGGGCCGCCGGCTCCTGTCCGGTCGTGGTTCAAATCCTGCCACGTACCAATGTAATTTCGAATTTTGATTTCATATGTACGTTTATCCGACGCTCTTACGGTAAAGGAAAACATCGTGAGAAAACCTGCACAGTGCATACGCCTGCGTAGAAACTCGCAGGTTGTGTGTGAAGTCGACCAACCCGCACTGGGCCCTCGTGGTCGACTAAGGCCCGTTACCTACATAAAGAAAGTATTTTCGTCGTTACAAATATCACAGATTGCAGCTCATGCACATTACACCTACATTGAAAATGAACTCAGGCAAACCAATCAGTAGACACAACGCTCAAACCAATGTCTACAAGTACATACTAGTTTCTAAACACCAGGTTTTAAAATACTTCTTTGTCCCCTCGTTACACTACTACTTTAATCATCTAGCAGCTAGTTTAATATGTAACTTCCCATTTTTAAGATAACAGATCTAATTCTTGACTAACTGTATCGTGTTCTCATTGGCATACTCACCATCACTGTAGTCAGGTGGTAGCAGCCTCTCGAAGCCAGTGTTGACGGCTCCCCAGGTGGGAGAAGCAGGATTATTGCATTCACCGCTAATGCTCCTGTACCGAGCTGTTGAGGGGCATGCAGGCAGTGGTGGGCAGTAGGGACCTGACAGAGATAGAAGAGATAAGATGACTAGTGGGCATTGAGGTGTTACAGCTTTAGAGCTAATAATACAGCCTTAGGCTAAATGGTGACGACTCGGTTCTTCTAACTACAGATCCCAGGTTCGAATACAGGGACTGTCAAGATCAATAAATTTCTTGAAACTTCTGTAGGTACTCACATTTCCTTAGTGATTGTTCAACGGTGAAGGAAAACATCGTGAGGAAAACTGCACCTCTGGATTATAGATATGTATGAAGGTCGCGTTGCACACGTCCTTAGGTGTTAATCTTAATGCCCTAAAGACCTTGAGTTGTGCTAGTGCTGTAACAGTGGATAACAGGGTTAACTGTGCTACACGGTAAGAAAGAGAGAGGCGACTGGGTTGTCGTGGCCCGAAATGACGCGCTTAGCCCAAGCAAAGATGAGATTCTAGTTACTTCGGCCCAAGGCAGAAGGCAATGGCGGCGCACGGTGAATGGCTGATTCAGATTCAGATTTTTTCCTCTGCCCCAGCTAGGGTTTGTGAATCCCAACTTGCAATGTGGATCAATCAAGCATCATCCATCAGATTTATCGTTTAGTGATATTTTTAAGGCCTTAGCAGGTACATTTTAGAATGTTTAGGTTGTAATACAGTTTTGCATCATCACCATCATCACATCAGCCGAAAGTCGTCCACTGCTGTATAGAGGCCTCCTCCGAGGATTTCCACAACTACTGGTTTTGCGCTGTCCGCATTAGGCAGGTTTCCGCGACCTTCAACAGATCGTCGGTTTGCATACCTGTTGTTACCTGAAGTTTGTCCGTAATACTTGTATAATTGTTTTGTGCCAAGATGCCTCAATCCGTGTTACGTGTTAAAATAATATCGAACGTCAATCTATTCATTTTAAGTTCAAATCAATGTGGGCTTCAACGCGGCTGGTACGTTGAAACCGAACGCCCAATTCTAGATTTTTTCATGTTTTTATTACTTTTCTATACTTTCAAATAAGTTTTAAAAAAATGTGTTCAATGAAAATGAAAGGTCTTAAAGTCACCGATTTTTGTGTGTTGGTCTCATTCAACATTAACTATTTGTTTTCGATAAATTTTGCAATTAATGCCAAAAACAGGGTGGGTCTACAGTATATTTTTTTTACATCAAAAGTTGTAATATTTTTAAAATTTTATTCAATTTAATCGATTTTTTAGTAATTTAAGTTTATTATATTTTGTTCATAGCGATGGCTTAACACAGGCTTTAAATAATTTGGATTGTCATTTGACCTATCTTAAGGCCTTAAAATTCTATTACACACATTAAACATATTTATTATACATATTTATGTGTAATAAGCTGTGAAATTTGCGAAAAATAAATAAATAAAATAAAATAAACGTGTAATCTATTAGCCACTGAGCAGACAAGGACGATATTATGCAATGTACCATCAGAATGATCGGTGAGCCCAAGGAACAGCTCTTCATCCGAGACCACTTGCCGCGCCTTCAGCTCCTGCGATGCAAACATGTTGAGGAGTCCACCACGGCCCAGGGTGTCTGCTCCTTTGTCGTATGTAACCATGGACTGAAACAATAAAAAAAGAACATTTTAAAATTCATGTGTTTACTGGTACTATAGCAATTAATGGTACAGATGATCCAAGAAGTAATGATAAAAGAGATCTTCTAAAATACCTGAAAAATGAGACCACCCTGAATTTTGATTTGAGCTGATGCTCAAGAAACAAACAATTTTCCAATGGACCTTTTTTATCCGCAATTGGTAATCCCTTGGCATCATTTTACTTGATGAAAGCGACGATGATAATTTTAAAAAAAACAGCCAAGTGCGAGTTTGACTCACGCAAGGTAGGGTTCCGTAGCCTTTTCAAAAAATAAATGAATGTTTTAAAAACTACTAGACGAATTGAGTTGAAATTTGGTATACATATAATGTACGTCGGTGACTCAAAAGCGGACATGTAACGTAAAAAACTTTAAACTACTTTCGGGGGGTAAATTAAATTACCGCTTTGACCGCCTCCGTAGCCCAGCGGCAAAGTTCACTGGCTTTACACAGGAGGTCGCGGGTTCGATTCCCGGCGGGGTCAATTGTGTAAGACTCGGCTTGGTTGGTGGAAGGGTATTTTCTAAGCCCGCCTGGCTAGCTACCACCATCTTATCTAAGTCTTGCCGCCAAATATCAATGTTGATATCATTGGTATGTTCCGGCATAAAGATAAGATAGCCAGTTCCCCATTGCATTGGGGAATCTTGGTAAGCCCGCTTCCATCTTCGGCAACATCGTCACTTACCACCAGGTGAGATGTTGTCAAGGGTTTACCAATTGTGAATAAATAAAATACAAACTATATCGTGTGACATATGAAATAAAAGGGCTTGTTGTGAAAATCTCAAATATATATATTTATATTTAAATAATTTTGAAGTAATTTAAGAAAATATGTACTTTGAAAATTTTATTTTTCCTGTAAGAACGGAAGGATTAATCTCATATAGGTACTGTAATTTTTACAAAAGAATTTTTAGGCCCAATAGTTTCGGACATAAGGGGGGATGGTTAATTATCGCCTATTTTAGGTTTTTTTTATCTCCATTGGAGAGGTTCCTTGTGGGAAGTTTTTAGTTTCACGAAGTAAAATCAGCGAATAAAAAATCAAATTGTTAACTTGAAGTTCAAGAAGTAATTAATAAAAATATTATAGTTAAAACTCTATTTAACGAAACTAAATGAACTGATGGAATTAAATATTATTCCGTTATGAGCTTTCAGGATAAAAACACGGCAGAATTTTACAAATACATATTTTTTTTTATTTTTATAAATGCCATGTTCACAATTTGAAAGTTTACTCACAACTGATAATACGTACTAGTAAGTTTACTCACAACTGATAATACGTACTAGTAAGGATAAAACATACCCCAACATAACAACGCTCTTCGGAACCGTGATCTCAATTTTAGAGAAAATAAAAATGGCGTTTTATAAAATAAAAAATCTTAATATATTCGGAAACGTGCCTTTTAAAAAAAATATTTCTTATTTCCATTGTATATCACTATACAATACAAACCAAAATTGTATGGAGACCATAGGTCTAAGTTGTTGAAATTAACGTTTTAGTTTTCTTTAATACTTAAGTGGAAACTAAACTTATTGGCCGATTTTAAAATGAAAAAGAAAAAAAGAAAAAAATAACATTCAGGCTTTTAAAAAAACTAGTCGTCATTCATTAAATGCATAATTTATTGTGTTGTTTGTTTGTTTGTTTGTGAACTCTTTATTGTACAACAAAATATACAATTATAGATACACGATAGAAGTAAGTGCAAAGGCGGACTTATCCCAAACAGGGATCTCTTCCAGGCAACCCTTAATCGCTGAAAGGATTTAAACTTTAAGCAGAAACAAAGTACACAATTTAAAAGAACTAAAAACAATAATCTAAAGTAATAAACAGATATAAACTACAATAAGATATCTATATCTATATCTATATAATATAATAAAACTGTAACGGGGTCGTGTCTGTACATGAAATATTTTTGGAAAATAATAACTGTTGTAGACATTACGAACGATACAGAGGCCAAAACAACAACTTTTGGAATTTTTGTCTGTCTGTCTGTCTGTCTGTCTGTCTGTCTGTATGTTCGCGCATCACGCAAAAACTACCAGGCCGATTTTGATGAAATTTTGTGTGGTGGTTCCTTATAGCCCGGGTTAACATATAGGATACTTTTTATCCCGGAAAATTCAAGAGTTCCCGTGGGAAAATCAAAAGTATTCATTTATAGAGTGGCTCACCACGCAAATGTGGCTTGACCTATTACAATCAAATTTTACACGTTGATACCCTTATCGCGAACTAAAACTGGGACATTGTGAATCCCAAAAAAATTAGGGTTCCTACAGGAATGCAAAAAATTTTATCTTTAGAATGACTCAACGTAACAATATGAAACCTTTACATTGGGATGGGGTGTTTTGACCATCATTGTATAGTCGGGTATTCTTTATCCCGAAAAACTAAAGAGGTCCCGTGGGAAATTATCTATCGATACATACAATAATAACAAAAGAGTACTTTTTTCTATATATTAGCTATACATACCAAACATTATAATCATAGTAGCAGAATGTCAATAGATAGCACTGCAGGGATAATAAAACGCGCTTAAGTTGTATTAAAACATAAAAATATTATTTCATACTTTTGAGTGGATTTCTTTTATGTATTTTTCAGCATACGCTACTTTAAACTCTGGAACTATGGTACGTAGCGAAAGTAGCGATGTGTTTCATAGACGAACAGAGAGGTATTTTTTTACAGATTCCAATCGTGTAAAAAAATAAAAACACATAAATCGAGTTTAACATCTTTTAACAGGGGCACAGATATGGGAACTCTTCTGACGGCGACTATTTGTGTGTGGCAGTTGCTCTCCGCCTGCAATATCAATATCTGTGAACCTTATCAATGTATTTGCGGGTCCTCGGTGGAGGCAATTGGCCATCACTCACTGAGATGCAGTCGTGTTTGTGAAGATTACCACGTCACCGATTCCTTAATGACCTCACTCGGAGGGCACTGGTCTCGGCCAGATGGAATATTCCATCTTTGATGCAGCCGCCGGCCGGGCTTTAGTCGATCTGATGGCAAAAGGCCAGAGGGTTAAAACAGGTGCTATGGCAGAGAGGAACGTGTCTGCTTTGGGAAGCCACTTTTTCTGCCTCACTCCTCACCCGTACGGTACTGCTGCTCAATTTGCGGTGAGAAAGAAGCATAATAAGTAGGTTCTCGGTCTTGGAGGCAAATTACTGCTTTGTGCAGCTGGTCTGTGAGACAACCGGCTGCTGAACCCTCAGAGGCCTTTGCCTTCACAAAGAAGATTGGCCTTCGCCTTCGAGAGAGGAGATATTATGTGACGTGAGGTCCTACCTGCTGCTAAGGTTGTCTATTGCCATCCAGCGCGGCAACGAGAAGTGCGTCTTGGGCTCCTTTGGAGCTGATACGACTCGAGGATTTGACACATATTAATATTGTTAGGAAATTTTATTACTAGATGGATATAATGATTTGAATTAGTTTTTTGATAATATAGGTATATGTGTTATTTTATCATATCAGTTTATATACGTCCCCACCAAGGTCTTAGACGATCACGTGGGCCCATTGCGGGTTGATTGACTTCACACATAAGCTTCGAGTTTCTTCGCAGGCGTGTGCAGGTTTCCTCATGATGTTTTTCTCACTGTAAGAGCGTTGGATAAACGTACATACCAGTATGAAATCGATATTCGTATAGATATTGGTAAGTGGCAGGATTCGAACCACGGCCTTCCGGACAGGAGGTAGTGGCCCTAACTGTTCTGGTACCGACGCTCTATATGTTATTTAAGATTTAGAAATCCTTACTTAATAATATGTATTATAAATGTGAAAATGTGTTTGTTTGTTTGTTACATATTCACACTTCAACACTTCTACCAATCTTGATGAAATTTGGCACGGAGGTAGCCTGTATCACTGAGAATCAAATAGGCTACTTTTTATCTGTGGAAATTATCATAGCCCGATGCAATTCCTTAAGGAAACTAAAACAATACTCTTTGTTCTTTAAGTTATTTAAAATCGTAACGAAAAAATGGGTTGGTGTGATTTTTAGTACAGAGATGAAGTGGAAAATGATATAATTTACTAATAAGTATATCCTGACATAGTTCCCGAGGGATTTGAGGACAACTGTTTTCTACGCTCGCACACGTCGGTGGCGTCGCAACGGAGCAACGGATTAAAGTGATTTTTTGTATAGAATTTGTTGAGAGGGTGGGAAGTGACAAAGACTGCTAATCCGAATAGTCCGATACAGTTCCTGACGTACCTGGAGAAAACTCATGTCCACGCTTGCAAGCTGATTGCGGCTCGCGCACAACTCACCCTCAAAAAGAGTCATAAAAGCTATGTCCACGCGGGCGAAGCCGCGGGCAAAAGCTAGTATATAATAAAAATCATCATCATATCAGCCACAAATCGTCCAACGCTGAACAAAGGCCTCCCCCAAGGATTTCCACGACGACCGGTCCTGCGCTGCCCGCATAATAAAAATACTTAAGAACATACTTATATAATAAAATATAATAAATATATAAATAAAAATATGTACATACCATAGTACTTTACATACTTATACATAAATAAATACATACTTATCTCAAGTAGGAAGATACTAATAGAAGATGTTGTGAATCCAATGGTGAACTAAATAGGTAAAATACCTCAATCGTTGTCAAATTCCGAAAAAATTGATTTATTCAGAGGGTATCAATTAAATAACAGGAACCAAACATTGGCAATTGACTGGTTTCGTAATGAATTCCCGCCGAGGGAAACGCCAAGTCACTACACAGAACCACACAACTTATTTTTTTTAAGTCTGAATGTTTTTTCTTTTGTTCCTTTTTCATTTGAAAATCGGCCAGTAAGTTTAGTTTCCACATTACTATTAAAGAAAACTCAAATGTTAATATTTCAATTACTTCTATCAATTTTAGGCCTATAGTCTCTATACAATTTTTGGTTTTTTAGTGATATACAAACGAAATAACAAAAATATATTTTGGTTTTCAAAAAAAATCATATTTCCGAACCTATCAGGATTTTTTATTTTTTTAAAACGCCATTTTTATTTTCTCTAAAATTGAGATTACTGTTCCGAAGAGCGTTTTTCTCTATAGTTTAGAATTTTCCCATACTGACCCTTAAAAAAACTAAGCCTGTAATTCGATATTTGTAATTAGTTTTCATCGTAGTAAATTTAAAGAAAACTAAACGGAGGCTTAAATTATTTTGTACATAAATTTGAAACTGATCTTATTTTTTTCCCATTTAAAACATCGTTATATTGTACTCGTATCTACTCAATATATTCGCAAAGTTTGGATTCAATCTTGCATTTAGTTTTTGTATTAAAGCGGAACTACGTTTGTATGGAAACTCACATAGTCGCTTACTACGGGCCCCATAGAATCCAAAATGCCTGAATGCGCACCGGAAGACTTAGCGTATTCGGGCCTCCCATTCGGTGGACCGATGACCTCTTAAAAGTCACGGGAAGCCGCTGGATGCAGGCAGTGCAGGATCGGTCGTAGTAAAAATCCTTGGGGCAAAGCCTTTGTTCAGCAGTGGACGTCTTCCGGCTGATATGATGATGATGATGATGATGATGATGATGATGATGTGAAGTTACCACTGTATTTTCCATTTGGATCTGACACTTACCAAATGATGAGCAAAACTCGGTGCAGTAACATTGACAATGGTGTTCTCCGGATTCATCAGCAGTTTGTCAGCTTTCTCAAGCCACTGGTTCAGTTTTTGATGAGACTGGTCGTGGGACAGCTTCACCTCCTTGAAGCTGATGGAATTAGAACTTCGCTGTTTGAGATCCGATTCCGCTATAAGGTGATGAAAAAAGTAATTGATCAGGTATCTGATTAACCCGGCGAGGATGTGGCGAAAAAAGTTACGTGCAGATCGTGGAGGGTATATTTGACCCTGTATTTTAAGTTGACTATTGTTCGGCTAATATTGTATGGACTTTAGAAAAAAAAGCACATGTGATAGTACAAAATGTTTCTATTACATTAATTTTAGCAAAGGTTAAAAAATACTGAACTGTATGAAGGCACTGCTAGAGGCTGGATTGTACGAGTACTGCTTTTGGTAGGGTGATATTTACTGTTTTTGACTTTGCGCATGTGGGCGACTGAGAAGCGGTGTTGAACGTGTGGGCGGGTCTCTTAGCAACAGCTACTGAGACGTCCAATATCCTATGACCGCGGAAAAAAAACTAAACTGGATTAAAAATCGACAGGGTCAAAATGACCCCTCCACATTCTCGCCGGGTTAAATAAAGGGGTTAGAAAATTATTGGCAGTCTTAGACGAACAAAAATTCTCATTTAGTACAAGGTCCTAAAACGTCACATTACGAAGACAAATGGACATGAAATTGCAGAATGGCTCTGAATATTTTCATTTTATTTCTCTTATAATCCTAATATTTCCGTAACGTGACGTTTTAGAACTAATGCTAAATGTATTTTTTTGTTTTTCAAAGCCGGATAAATAGACATAGATAGAAACGGACGGCGTAGGCTTAATAATAGGGTCCCGTCACCTCAGGCTACGGATCCCTAAAATGTAGTCCTTACCAGCATGCGCACTGCCAGTGAAGCAGCAGACGCCTATCGTCCCAGTAGGAAGGTGGCACTCGGGGTGGTGCGAGCTGGGCCTCACGTGGGCGGGGCACTGGATCTTGGGGACACAACGACCGTGGCGGGGACACACCGCACACGGCTCGCGGACATGTATGTGCCCTAAAAAACATATGATTGAATAATAATTGTCCACGCTGAAAACGTTATTAGCAACCGATTTCAATCGCGACAACTAATAGAACAGGTGGCCGTTGGGGTAGTAAAGTTCTCGAGTAGCGACCGCACACCGGAAAACCGTAGCGTAGGAAGGACTCCAACTCGATAGGCCAATGAACTGGTAATGTTCGCGGGAAGCCGCTGGATGCGGGCAGCGCAGGACTGGTCGTCGTGGAAATCCTTTGGGGAGGCCTTTGTCGAGCCAGTGGACCTTTTTCGGCTGTTATGATGACACGAAAATATTAAAAATTAAAAACCGGCCAAGTGCGAGTCAGAACCGCACACATAGGGTTCCGTACCATCATACTATATGGCGCTAGTTTCATGTTTCAAAAACCATTATCCTAGATGGCGCAATAGTTTCTTCATGATGAAAAAAACACGTTTTTTGTATGGAGACCCCCTTATTTTGATTTATGTATGACCCGAAGAGGTCGGTTTTACAATGTCTCATACTCGTAGATAAAAATCCTGTAAAATCATAGAGAAGTAGGTAGGTAATAAAAAATGGTAAAGTGCGAGCCAGAACCGCGCACTAAGGATTCCGTACTGTAGTATGATGGTACCATCATACTAGTAGGCGCTAGTTTTTTTTACGTTTTTTGTATGGAGACTTTCACTTTTATAATTTTCAGTATTTGTTGTTATAGCGGCAACAGAAATACATCATCTGTGAATATTTCAGCTGTCTAGCTATCACGGTTCATGAAATACAGCCTGGTGATAGACGGACGGACGGACAGCGGAGGCTTAGTAATAGGATCCCATTTTTACCCTTTAGGTAAGGAACCCTAAAAACCAGACTGCAAAACAACGTAACCCCTCATTTTTGGCCAGTAGGGTAAAAAAGTATCTTAATGTCACTCACGGGACCAAGACGAACATAACGACACCTCGCACTCCTGAATACATCAAGCCGTTTAGGCTAAAGAGCATGCCAAAGAAATATATATATATACATACAGTCGAAATGCATACATATATCGACTGTCAAAAAATTACGTGGAAACAACTCTATCCAATAAAAAAATATTATTGAAATTATTATTGAAAGTTACACGTGATCATATATTTAAAAAAATAAAAAATATACGGGTTGACTTGAGGATCTCCTCCTTTTTTGAAGTCAGTTAAAAATAATCCCTATTAATATTATAAACTAGCTTTTGCCCGCGGCTTCACCCGCGTGGACATCGGTTTTATTACTGTTGAGGGTGAGTAGTGAGGGAGCCGCTTACGGCTTGCGAGTGTGGACATAAGTTTTCTCCAGATGCCTATCCCAGATCTGGTTGTTCCGATTAGCAGTCTTTGTCACTTCCTACCCCCTCAACTAATTCTATACAAAAAAAAACACTTCAATCCGTTGCCCCGTTGCGACGTCGACGTGCTCGAGCGTGGAAATGAGTTTTGCCCAAATTCCTCGGGAACTATGTCATGATATGCTAAATAGTAAATTATTTCATTTCCCATCCCCTAAACCATCTCTGTGCAAAAAATCACAATAACCCATTGTTCTGTTGCGATGTTAAAGTAATTAGCCAAAAAAGAGTATTTTTTTCAGTTGCCTCAGGAAGTGCATCGGACTGTTATTTTTACGGTATAAAAAGTAGCCTTTATCCTGACACAAGCTACCTGCATGCCAAATTTTATCAAGATTGGTCAAGGTGATGAAGCGTGTAAAGGTAAGAAACAAACACATTTACACATTTATAATATTAGTAAGGATAAATACATATATTTATCTTCGGAATGAGGAATAGAAGCCCTAGTTAACCAACCCGCACTGGGCCCGCGTGGTCGACTAAGGCCCGATCGCCCTAATTAAGGGTATATCGGTGGGGACGTATACAGGGTGCAACAAAATTGGTGTAGGACCCGTTAACTGGGGCTTCTACTCATCATACTGAACAACTTTCCCCAAGGAACCCATAGTCAATTCTCAAAAAAAATTTGGACCCCCCATACTAAAATGCACAAAATTGGTCGATCAGCTGATCGATTTCTACAAAAAAAATAATTTTTTTTTTGCGTTTTCAGCAAAGTCGTAAAACAAAAGTTGTTTAGTATAATGAGTAGAAGCCCCAGTTAACGGGTCCTTTACCAATTTTGCTATACCCTTAATACGAGCTGATGTGATGTGATGTGATGACCCTAATTTGGTTACAGCCTGTAATATACCTATTCATATTATTTATGTACAATAATAATGTGGATGATGACAGCATCAAAAATTAATTATGAACCTTTTTCACTAAACTGCCCTCCTACTGAAACTTTGAAAAACATTACTCGTTTTGTTTTCCATAAGTCTTCAATTTTCAATTCGCCAAAATCACAAAATCCTAACTAATAATGTAAATCCTAATAATGTTAAAATGTGTTTGTTTGTTTGAATTTTTTGTTTGTTTGTTTTTGCCACCTTTTCACACTTTAACACCTCGACCAATCTTGATGAAATTTGGCAAGTAGGTAGCCTTTGTCGCTTGGAAAAACAGGCTACTTTTTATACCGTGGAAATAGCATAGTCCGATGCAGTTCCTGAGGGAACCTCTTTTTTTGGTTACGGAACAATGGATTGTTGTGATTTTTTGCACACAGACGTTTGAGGAGGTGGAAATGACAAAATTTACTATTTAGCATATCCTGAAATAGCTCCTGAGGGATCTGGGGAAACTCACTTCCACGCTCGCGCACGTCGGCGTCGTAACGGATTGAAGTTATTTTTTTGTATAGAACTGGTTGAGGAGGTGGGAAGTGTTATAGACTGCTAATCAGAATAACCCAATATAACTATATCCTCTATACCCTCAGGAACTCCGAGGGATCTGGAGAAAACTCATAACCACGCTCGCGAACCGCTTGCAGATCGCGTACCACTCACCCTCAAAGACAGTCATAAAAACGATGTTCACGAGGTAGCCGCGTGCAAAAGCTAGTTAGTACATAAATAACGCTGTATATTTATGATGTCATGCCTAAGTATTTCAAACATTTTTCAAAATGTCGTTTATGACAGATGATAAAAAGTCACTCACATGACTACAGTCATCGTCTCTAATAAGTAGCGCGACACGAGAAGGTCCAGCTATTCCCAGCTAGATCTAAATTTTTAAGGCTCGGTTAAGTTGGTGGTAGGGCATTTCCTAAGCTCACCTAGCTAGCAACCAGCATTTTATGTAAGTCTTATCGCCATACATCAATGTTAACAGCATTAATGTGTTCCGGCATAAAGATAAGACCCAGATTCTCCAGTGCGTTGGGGAATTTTCGTAAGCCCTCTTCCATCTTTGACATCATCATCACTTACCAGCAGGTGAGATTATGACAAGGACTTATCAGTTTTATTGTGGATAAAAAGAATGTGCCTACAAAATTTTCTTGTGCAATGCAAAAGTTAAATAAGTCACTGTTTACAACCTCAAATAGTCATTAGATCACACCTTGAATAAAATTAAAATTATATATTGTTAGCACAGAATTCTATTCACAGAATGATAATATCTAACTTACCTATGTCTTCATCTATAATGATTAATGAACCCGTATATCTTCTGGTCATCGCATCACGCGTGAACGGCTGGACCAATTTCGCTAATTCTTTTTTGTTGAGTTCGTTATAGTCAGCAGAAGGTTCTTATGTAGGGTAGGGTAGGGTAGTGTAGTGTAGTGTAGCGAAGGGTAAGGTAGTGTAGTATAAGATGGTACGAAGTTCGCCAGGACAGCTAGTATTACAATAAATTTGATCTGAGCCTATAACTTTTTTAGTTTGTCTTGTGGTAACCTAACCTTAAATATTACGTGCAAAGAACTTACCTTTGGCACGTGTCTGGCACATAACATCGCCTATGGGACAAACCACCACAATGTACACGAAAATATGCAAGCAAATCTTATACATCGACATTTTTATACATTGAAATCACAATTTTTTAAAGTTCAATGCTGGCAAACCCATTGATTTCACTGATATTTTTGCCTGCACGTCCGCCTTCCTCGAGGTATGTTGGCTGTAATGACCGAGTCCCAACATAGCAGTTGTCAAAAAAAGATTTCTGAAATTGTGGGTAGTTTAAAAAATAGAAGGCAACCAGTTAGTGCATAGTGCGTTATACCTGCTGATTGCCCAAGAAAGCAATATGGATGTATGTAGTTATTTATAAATAGTCCATCTTGATATAATACCAAGGCATATTCCACTTGAGATGGTCATTAGGTGATATAAGCAAAGACATATTGTACATAGATATCTAGAGAGACCCTTTCATCGCATGGTGTTTTTTCACGCTGAAGTCATCTAAAGTTGACCATTTGTTTTTGACGTAAAAACTTCTTATAAATCGATGAAAACCGGCTACAGTCACGAAAATCCGGCCAAGTGCGTGTCGGGACACGCGCAATGTAGGGTTTCGTCGTTGCCATTATCGCGTCCATATCTAATATTCATGATGAAGTATGGGCGACTGCCCCAGCAATGTATAAACACTGTACCTACTAAAAAGTGAAGCTGAACAGCTAAATATCAGTAGTCCGCATGAAAGAACTTTCAGGAACTTTTCGTTATTTCATAATTCTGAAAAATAAATAGTAGAAATCCTACTATAATACGTGCAAAGATTGCTATATATAAGACTTTGCTATTAACTTTTAGCTAGGCGTTTATACAAACTTCAATTAACTGGGTAAAAAAAAGATATTGTCAAAGAGAATATAACTTTGACCGTACTAAGCTCTAGACAAAGATGACCTATTATTACTACATTCACTTTTTTTGGGTCCTATGAATGAGTTTTGGTATAGAAAATAGGAAGGGTATGGATAGTGCCATCTATGATTTTTTCAAGGAACAAACAAAATAAACAAAAAACTTTTATTTTGTTAATTATTTCCTGAAAGTTCTATGAGATTAATAAGTACATAGTAATTAATCAATGAATATTTGAAAACTATGTGTTAATGAGAAGTTTCTATACATGCTTGGGGCAGTAGCCAACCCAACTCCTTTCCAAATACAGCGGTTTAGTTGATTGGGGGTGGGGGCTCTTGATTCCAACAAAATTTAGCACTTTCAAGCCTATTTTTATGGGTATACCATACTTCCCGGTTTTTGATTGAGCTGAATATTTGCACTACCCGAAAGTTTGGAGCACAGTGCATGGTAACGTCATTCAAATCCAATATGGCGAAACCTTAAAGAGGGCGGACCAGTTATTGTTGTGTGCACCCCCATGCCCTCATGATATAAAAGAGTTTGCTGAGAATACGAAATATTATAATTATTTTATATTTAAATATTGTACACAGGCCAGCACATCAAGCTATACACTCGTAGTGCTATTCTGATCCATACGCATTCGGCATAAGAACGATACAAAGTCCAAAGTGTGTAGCTTGATGTGCTGCCCTGTGTACCTAAAATATTTTAGGTTTCCGAAAATTATTTCTTATTTCCGTCAAATAAAAGCCATCATGGTGTGAGCTGTTTTCTTACTCCTTACCGTATTTTAGTTTATTTTAGGGTTTTTTAAAAAAAAATTGTCGTAGTTTTTGCATATCTGGTATCTAGCGGGATATTGAATCAGTATCCATCATCCGGCCGGATAGTTAATTTAGGCCGGATAGGCGGGTTACCAATTAGATACCGGATACCCGTTTCATCTCTGATTGTTGTCTAAGCTCAGAAGCAGAACCTTCTGGTGACATTGCAATATTTCAAGCTAGAAGATTCATCAAAGTCAGCAATTTCTCCCTTTCCGCACTCCCTGCTCCGGGTAATATGAAATTAAACAAAAACTTAGGTGTCGTATAAAATATTTTTATTTATCTACTTATCAGTTACCTATTTAAGTATTCAGATAATCACAGATTTAACAGAAAATAAACAAAACTATAGGCAAAGTATATATATATATATATATATATATATATATATATATATATATATATATTAGTACTAACATACAGTATGGACACTCCCTGCCGCTCTCTAGATTGCGACCTCACCCCTTCGTCACCCAGATTGATACAAATTGGTTACAGTTTGGTTGTTAACGTATAGGATTTCACCGACATTTTGTTTCTTCCGTCATACATTTTTTGAAATGTCATTTGTGGCGCGTTGTTTGAAGTGTCCAGGGTGTGCTATAGGTTTCTTATTACAATGCTTTATCATTATCACTAACTCATCTCAATCACACTCAAACAACACGACTTTACGTCTTTTTAAATCTTTTGTATATCTTTCTACATATAGTCGACCTATGTTTTTCTATTTCATTTTTTTGTGTAGCGCCTCTTGAAATTGTCTAAGCAATCTTCGTTTCTGTGTCTTCTGTTGAAACCTTCTTCTTCTCACCCGGCAGCAGCAGTGCTATCAAGCCGCCACCTGAAATAAGAAAATCAATACATAAATTAAAAGGCAACCGCGCACCAAAAGAAGTCCTAACCGCCTCCGTAGCGTAATGGTTAGTCCATTCGCTTCACACCAGAAGCGTACCCTGGACACTTCATACAACGGGCCAGAAATTACATTTCAAAAAAGGAATGACGGAACAAACAAAATGGCGGCGAATTCTTAATATACGTTCGACAACCAAATTGTAACCAATGTGTATCAATCTGGGTGACGAGGGGGTGAGGTCACAATCTAGAGAGCGGCAGGAAGTGTCCATACTGTATGTTAGTATTAATATATATACTTTGCAAGGAGGTCGCGGGTTCGACTTTGTGAGACTCGGTTTGGTTGGTGATAGGGCATTTTCATAGCCCGCCTGGCTAGCTACCACCATCTTATCTAAGTCTTGCCGCCAAACATCAGTGTTAATAGTATTGATGTCCGGCTTAAAGATAACATAGCCAGATCCCCATTGCGTTGGGGAACCATCAGGTGAGATAATGCCAAGGGCTTACCAATTGTGAATAAAAAAAAATAAAAAAAGTAATGAAGGCATGCTCTCGGTGGACCGACAACCTGGTGATGATCGCAGAAAGCTGCTAGATGCGGGTAGTACAAACGCAATCTTTATGGAAATCTTTGGGGGAATGCCTTTGTTCAGCAACTTTAACGTCTTTCGGCTGATATGATGATGATGTGGCAGATGAAAGTTCTATTCTTGTAAAAGATACTGTACTTAGTAAGTACCAATTTTACTTACAGATAGTGATTCCAGAGTACACATAGAACGAGGCGTCGCAGTTATGGACCAACATGTCTTTCAGAAGGTTGATGCCAAACACAGCACTGCCGCGACCCACCATGAGGGTCAAGCAGACGCCCATGGCCCTGGAACCAATTAAAAGATTAAGGTAATTCTGTCTCAGCGACTGTTAATACGAGCCAACGGTCAAAGTAGAAGCGGAAATACTTTTTTTCGTTGAAAAAATGTGACCAAGGTCTGACGGAAAGTGGTTAATACTGCCTAAAACAAACAACTGTGACACCAGGGGAGGCGGCAAGCTGCTTGGCGGTAGGTATAGAACGTGCAGAGATACCCTCCAAGTCAGACAGACAAAGACGATCCGATTGAAGGACAAACGTAACTTTGTAATTTAAAAAATGTTCTCCCAAGCATCAATATACGTCAGTGACCTGAATTTGCACTATATTGTGTCGTAGCAAGAGACGCCATTCATTTAAATGATTTCGCGGAGTGAATCTTCTTTTACGTAGTAAATAGTCTTTATTATTTGCTCACGGTCACTTCTTCAACTGCAAGTGTATGTTTGTAATCACAAAAAAAATTTGGATTTGCCTTTACTTTTTCTGTGAGACCTTGCTTCTTGCCAAATTTCAGAGAAGTACCATAAATGTTCTTATTTATTTGTGAGTGTCAAAAATCCGGCCTTATGAACCTAATTTTTGATTGCGTTGACTCAGAAGCTTGATTTTTTGTTCATGTCCTATTAGGTGGCCGTCATCTTCCATGCGTTCCTGAAAAAATCATCGTGACAAACAAACAGACAAAAGGATAATGTAGTGATCCCATACGGATTACTTTTTACTTTGGAGTGAAGAAGGTGTGAAAAAGCTATATTGTTGATGGCAAAAAAACTAAGTTGAGATTTTGATGGGGATTGATTGTCAAAAGTCTACAAAATAAAAACATAAAATATGTTTGTGTGTATTTGTGTGTGTGTGTGTCCGTTCGGTGCTCTACTTCCGAAACTACTGGACGAGTTTTGGTAAAATTTTGGTTAGGGCAATATTATTTTTATATCTCCAGACGGTGTTTTAAAATGTTCTCTATCTTGATTTTTAGGGTTGCCACTGTAGGAAAAATCACTTATTATTTTACTCAAAAATGGCTGTATCGATTTTTATGAAACTTTTTAAATAACTAGGACTTAATATAGTATATGGGTACTTTATTTTTCATCAAGTCTGATATACTATACCTAATACTGTATTCTTTGCTACTAATTGTGTGTAATATTTGTAGTTGACTAGGTTTTACCAGCGGCTTCGCTCTCGTGAACATTGTTTCTGTGACTGTCTTCGAGGGTGTGCAGTGCAGATAAAAGTAGCCTATATTAATCCAGGTCCTAATCTGTCTAACTACCAAATTTCAGCAAGATATGTTAAGTAGTTTTTGCGTGAAAAGTAACAAACATCCATATGAACAGAGTTTCGCGTTTATAATATGAGTAAGATTTGTGTATGCCCGATTGCGACAGACGGTGAAGGCTTCACGAAAAAGTATGCACAGCGTGGCTGTACAGTCTGTTTCCTTTTGAGGTACGGAACCCTAAAACTGACAAAACCTGGGTTGAAAACTTCTATTTAAACACAAACTGCCTCTAAGTATGAAATTTATACCTAAAGGTTTTTATCGCTAACGAGTGATCATTTTATTATTATTAAAAACTAGCTGTTTCCCGCGGCTTCACCCGCGTGGACCACGTTTCTATGACTTTTCGAGGGTGCGCAGTGCGCGAGCCGCATGCGGCTCTCGAGCGTGGTAAAAAGTAGCCTATGTCTTAAGCCAGGTCCCAATCTGTCTACCTACCAAATTTCAGCCAAATCCGTTCAGTAGTTTTTGCGGGAACGCGTAACAAACAGACAGAGTTACTTTCACATTTATAATATTAGTAGGGATTTGAGTGCTTTTGATTATATCTCACCTGGTATGAAGTGACGATGTAATCGAGGATGGTACACGCTAACTCAAATAACGCCTATTCACTCTCGCCTTGAAGATCCCCAAACTTGTAGTCAACTAATTAGTATATCTGTTACACTCCATCGCTGTCCCCATAATAAAGGAGGAAACGTAATGCTTTATGCGTACAGGCTTAATATCAACAACAAAGGGGTGGAACCTCCCCCTGCGTCTCGTTAAACAAAGGTGGAATGTGGTCGTGCAGTTTTTGTGCACATTCTCCGAAATGAATTCGATAGAATACCGAAAGACAGGCAACTTGGCGGCGATGCTCAAAGCTTTGAAGCTTGTTTTTGACAAGCTCATCGTCGCCAAGGAGTCTCTTTTCTAGAAAACTTATTTTGAAGGGGTGGAACTTCCCCCTGCGTCTCGTTAAACAAAGGTGGAATGTGGTCGTGCAGTTTTTGTGCACACTCTCCGAAATGAATTCGATAGAATACCGAAAGACAGGCAACTTGGCGGCGATGCTCAAAGCTTTGAAGCTTGTTTTTGACAAGCTCATCGTCGCCAAGGAGTCTCTTTTCTAGAAAACTTATTTTGAAGCAAAAGTATAAAATTATCAAAAGTATAAAAGATACATACTTGACGTAAGTGGGAAAGAGGTCGACACTGAACGTGGCGAGGATGTTGAAGTTGAGCACCCCGGCAATGTAGGTGATCAGCAGCGCCGCTGTTAGCTGCCACATGGTGCTGAACACCAGGCTGAAGCCGGACAGACCTGCTATCATCTGAAAACATAATTTGATTACTTACTCTATACAAGGTAAGTGCAATAATTCTAGACGCACTACTTATTAGTACAACGTGACCATTTTAAAAATTCTTCATGATCTATTTTCCCATTGTTTGAGAGACTGTCAAAATTTAATTTACGAAATTTATGTGTTCTGTAAAAGATACATAGTTATGTAACGGTTACGGCCGCTACCTCCTGTCCGGGAGGCCGTGGTTCGAATCCTGCCACGTACCAATGTATTTTCGAATTTCGATTTCATATGTACGTTTATCCGACGCTCTTACGGTGAAGGACAACATCGTGAAGAAACCTGCATACGCCTGCGAAGAAATCTGAAGGTTCTGTGAAGTCGACCAACCCGCACTGGGCCCGAGTGGTCGACTAAGGCCCGATCACCCTAATTCAGGGCAGGCTCGAGCCCCTCGATGGGGACGTAAATGAGCGGATACGACGACGACGATGTGTTCTGAGATTCATCAATGTTCTGCAAGATCACAGTAGGTAGTCACACGGGATTCTAATTCGACACATCTGGCTGAAAATCTGGGTCTTGCTTATCTACCGAGCCAGTAATGCTTCTGTACGTACAGATTCAGGTGTCCCATTTAGGAAGTCGGTCTGCATCAGATTTAAAAAAAAAAAATCTGTGGTCTGTATCACAGATGGACTTTATGATCTTCTTGTAATAAACGATTGAAAATTAACTGGGGTTGGGTAATTTTTTGGATTTCTCCAAAGCCAGAACATTTTTCAAGTGACTTCCAAGAGGTTCTCAATTCGTCTGTATGTTTGTTTTTTTTTATGTTTGTTACCTCAGAACTTTTGACTGGGTGAACCGATTTTTACGATTCTTTTTTTATTTGAGAGCTAGTGCTTCCCGTGTGGTCCCATATAAATTTTATCAAAATAGGTGTAGTACTTTAGTAGAAAATGAACAAAAAACAAAAATAATAATGCAAAAAATGTACTAATTTGTTGCGACGGAAGTCGGTTTTTTAACGTGTTTAGCGTTTTCAATTATTCTTTTTAAAGAGAGACTATAGTTTTCACATTCGTTGATAGTTGGCGCCACAAGCCATTGTAATGACTAGTCAAAAACTTCGAAATTAATATCATCCTACTAATATTATAAAGTTTAAATGTATGAATGTTTGTTACTCTTTCACGCAAAAGCAACTGAACGTATCTGCCTGAAATTTGATAAGTAGACAGATTAGGACCTGGATTATAACACATAGGCTACTTTTTTCCACGCTCGCGAGCCGCTTGCGGCTCGAGCACTGCGCACCCTCGGAGACAGTCGTAGAAACTATGTTCCGAGAGCGAAGCAGCTGGCAATAGCTACTCTGATATATAGCCGAATGCTTAGAGCTCAAGTTATAACAATTAGGCGAGCGCGAGTTCGAAACCACTGATTTTTTTTAATAAGTTTTAATATTTCCATTGCGTAGGGAAACTTAGTAAGCGCGCTTCCATCTTCGGCATCATCGTCACTTACCATATGTGAAATGATGCCAAGGGCTTACCAATTATGAGTAAAAAAAAAACTGTTTTGCTTTGGGATTTTTTCGCTAGTGGCGTTGTTTTATCTGCAAGAGTGACTACTCTATTTTCTATGTATAAGGTACTCTTTGCTCAAAGCCAGTGCCAAGTACCAGGTGTCGCTACAGTTAGCGCGCCTGGTACCTACTCGCCACAACGACAGAGCCCACACATAGTTCAAGACTGACTTATCGGTCAAACTTTATAGAGATTCATCACTGCTTCAACAGATGGCACTTACGGCAAATACAACGTGATATCTATACAATTTGCCTGACCGTTTTTAAGTATACGAATGAATTATTACAATTTGCCTAGTTCGACATTTTACAATCTTCGTACAGAATTTTACATTTTGCCTGATCGTATGTAAAATGACTAATCATACGATTTGCCTGCTACATATATACTTTGGCACAGTAGTGCCCCCCGCCAAGACGAGCCGAAGGAAGACGGGGTATTTGAATTTTCTATTACAACTTCTAGTTTTCCAACTATAATCATCATTGTATGCTCCGAAGAGTGGTGTCACACCTTATGATAAGCATAATGTTATGGTGAAAAAAATTGGACTTACCTACGTTTAATTTTGCCAAACAGCTGATAAATAAAATTGAGAAGTCATTTTTTTTTGCGGTAACTAGGAGAGAGTTGTTCAGTTTCATAATAAGACGCATCAGTTAAAAAAACATGTTCATTAATTTTGTTTTATCCGCCTCCGTGACGTAATGGTTAGTCCATTCGCTTCACACCAGAAGGTTAGATTTCCAGCGGGGTCAACTTTGTAGGACTTGGTTTGGTTGGTGGTAGGGCATTTTCATGGCCAGCCTAGCTAGCTACTACCATCTTATCTAAGTCTTGCCGCCAAACATCAGTGTTAACAGCATAATGTGTTCCAGCTTGAAGATTAGATCCCCATTGAATTGGGGAAGTTTGGTAAGCCTGCGTCATCGTCACTTACCATTAGGTGAGATGATGCCAAGGACTAACCAATTGTGAATAAAAAAAAGTTATCAAATCTACTTGAATAAACGTCACCACTGCCTCTCGGGTCTCTTCCCAAACTCGGGACGGTTAGGCCAAAGTATATATTATATTAGTACTAACATACAGTATGGAGACTGCCGCTCTCTAGATTGCGACCTCACCTCCTCCTCACCCAGATTGATACAGATTGGTTGAAGTTTGGTTCTTGCACGTAGAGAATTTAGGCGTGATTTCATTTGTTTCGTCATTTGTTTTAGAAATGTCATTTCTCGCCCGTTGTATGAAGTATTCAGGGTGTGGTTTGACCATACTCCACACCCGGGGCCAAGTCCAGGTTGGTGGACCTTGGAGAGCTAGTGGCGAACCCCACTGTCAGAAGTGTTTCAATCCAGTGATAGCAACCGGCACCAACGACTTAAAGTGTCTTGCGAAGCACGGACAAAAAAACCACAAACAGTCAAATCTATCCAGATACTGACCGTGCTTCAGGTCAGCTAACCTGCGTGATCGACCCAACCACGCCTGACCTACAACTGAAGTTTCACATCATCTCATATACGTCCCCACCGAAGGGCTCGAGCCTACCCTGAATTAGGGCGATCGGGCCTTAGTCTACCACGCGGGCCCAGTGCGGGTTGGTCGACTTCCCACACAACCTTCGAGTTTCTTCGCCGGCGTGTGCAGGTTTCCTCACGATGTTTTCCTTCACCGTATAAGAGCGTCGGATAAACGTACATATGAAATCGAAATTAGAAAACACATTGGTAACGTGGCAGAATCGAACCACGACCTCCCGGACAGGAGGTAGCGGCCCTTGCCATTACGCCACCCACGCTTTAACTGAATAAAACGGAAGTTTACTCCTTGACTAAAGAAACATGCCACTTACTTGAACACCAATAAGCAGCGTCTTCCTTCCAACCCAGCGCGTCAGAACAGCTAAGCCAACGTTAAGAACAGCCAGGAGTAAGTCCATTCCGCAGACTAGCGTCATAGCTGTGGTGTTGAGCGCGCAGTCTGCTGTTGACTGGAAAATGGCAAATTAGCATTTTGGCCAGTGATGACATACGGAACTGAGACATGGTCGCTTACTTTGGGTCTCATAAGAAGGCTCAAGATCATTTAAAGGGCAATGGAGCGTGCTATGCTCGTAATTTCTCTGCGTGATCGAATCACAAACGAGGAGATCCGTAGGAGAACCAAAGTAACTAACATAGCTCTCAGAAATGCTAATTGCTCGTCGAACAGATGGCTTTTTGGGTAGTAAAGTTCTTAACCGGAAAACCTGGCGTAGATAGGCCTCCCACGTGGTGGACCGACGACCTGGTGAAGATCGCGGAAAGCCAGTGGATGCGGGCGGCGCGGGACCGGTCGCCGTGGAAATCTTTGGGGGAGGCCCATGTCCAGCAGTTGACGTTTTTCGGCTGATATGATGATGATGATAAAAGTATGAGCTTGTAGAAATACGCTAGCTGTGGCTGAAGATTGCGCTTAACATGGTCAATGAGAGAAACCTGTGGCCTAGTCAACTGTAGACGTCCTACGGCTAAAATGTTAGTGATGATGAAAGAAGCGATCTTCACCAGGTCATCGTTCCATCGAGTAGGAGGCGTTCCGGTGCACGGTCGCCACTTAAGAACTTTACTGAACCAACAACCATATTTTCTATGAGCTACGTGCCCCGCCCACTACCAATTAAGATAAACGATTCTGTTAGCTATATCGGTTACCTTGTTGGTTCTACTAAGGATCTCCTCATTTCTAAATCGACCTCGTAAGGAAACTTCAAGCATAGCTCACTCTATGTACTATAAACACCTTACGTTAACGCGTGTGTGTAGTGTGACCGGCAGGCGCAGATTTAGCGTTTGAGGTTGTTGTTTCTTTTAGATGTAACTCGAAAAATAAACACCTTAAAATTATTTAAATTTTTCACCCTTTGGAGTACTAATATATATACTGTGCTTTGGATGACCTTGAGCTTTCTCGGTCATGTCTCAGTTTTGTTTGTTATCATTGGCAAGGCCACACTATCTGTCTGTTACACCTACTTCTATCTAATCTAAATCATGGAATAAACTATCAGCTGATGTTCATTCATTCATTCATATCAGCTCATATACGTCCCCACCGAGGAGCTCGAGCCTACCCTGAATTAGGGCAATCGGGATCGTTGGTCGACTTCACACACAACCTGCGAGTTTCTTCGAAGGCGTGTGCAGGTTTCCTTACGATGTTTTCCTTCACCGTAAGAGCGTCGGATAAACGTATATATGAAATCTAAATTCGAAATCACATTGGTACGTGGCTGGTTCGAACCGCGACCTTCCGGACAGGAGGCGGTGGCCCTAGCCGACGACACCGACGCTCTTACGATGGCTTATGTGAACAGCTTTAATATGATTAATAATTTAAAATTAGGAGGGCTAGTTCCATATTGTGATAAAGATTCTTGTTTAACCCGCCACCTTTGAGCATCATCATCGACGCTGACCTTCCTTTCTCTTCTTCTGCCGAACCGTTTGTAAAATAAGTGTCTATATTCCCTTTTTTCCCCCCACCGCCTCCACCTCCGTGGCGTAATGGTTAGTCCATTCGCTTCACACCAGGAGGTCAAGCGTTCGATTCCCGGTGGGGTCAACTTTGTAAGACTCGGTTTGGTTGGTGGTAGGACTACCTACCACCATCTTATATAAGTCTTGCCACCAAACATCATTGTTAACAGCATTGATGTGTTCCGGCTTGAAGATAAGATAGAAAAATCCCCATTGCGTTGGGGAAGCTTGGTAAGCCCGCTTCCATCTTCGGCATCATCGTCGCTTACCATCAGGAGAGATAATGCCAAGGGCTTATCAATAGTGCATAAAAAAACCTTGCTGAAGTAGTATTTGGCAAAGTATAAATTATATCAGTTGCTTTAAACAGATCCTCGCGTGCATTGAGCGTTAAGAAAGATGATGTCACTGGTTAACTTATATTTTTTTTTTTTGTTAAAAATTTGAGTACGTTTGGCTGCACCTCACCTGATGGTAAGTGCCGATGCAGCCGAGGATGTGATATGCTTTTATAGTCTATTTTACTCCTAAAATAGACACCTGCAAAGGTTGAAAGGCTATCCAGCATATCCTACGTTTTACTGGCAGGCAGTTTCAAATCAAAGCGCAGCCAAATGATTCGAATAAAATTGTATAAAACAAACCTCTTGAACATGACTCTCGGTTTCATTCTGCGAAGACCTCAGCATCTCGCAGAACGTTAATCCTCTCTCTCCCTTTTCAAGGGACTTCATAAATCCATCAGCCATGTACGGCAGCCACACTGAGTACGGATTGAAGCTGAAACAGATACATTCAATACGCTACTTAGTAAGTACTAAGGCCACTCAATGTCCCTGTACATAAGTGTAAAAGATTTAAAGTCAAGGAAACCCTGCGATGCTTAACGACATCATCTTAACATCAGGCAGATAGTCTGTCTACTAATCTTCACCCGGGTCTTGATTGCCACTGTTAAAGTCCTAGTTCACTTCCCATTTTGTCGCCTAGTCAAATGTCCTACACTACTAAGGCCTGTATAACTCAATTTAAGATTTATCATACGCTTACATTTTTAGTTTATAGAAACTACTACTATAGAGTAATATATAAGTCAATGTTCTATACATAATTTTTTATTGACATTCAAATAATTATCTGCCAACATTACATCAGCTATCTTATCGGGTACGACCTACAAACGACATATGAAGATAGATCTAATTAAATATTAAAACAAGAAGTCAAGTTTGATATTCAAGATCTCGGCTCTAAATAAACAAATATAAAAAGCCAAGAAATGAAGCGCGAAGCTAGGGTTGCCAAATATACTATATATAATAAAGTATGCTACTATATTTTGAGCCAAGATACTATTATACTGTTGCAAAAGTACATAGTAGCTAAATTTACTATATTTGAGCAAGACAGCGACAAGACTCAAGTACCTAATTCCCGTTTGTCGGCCGTGCTAACCAAATTTCAGTCAAGGTAAAATTAATTCGAATGAACATGTAACCAACGATTCCACTTAAGACTACTGAAGTCACAAACTCATAACCTATGTATGCTGAAAGGTTGTTAAAAGATAATGTTAGTATTGTTATCAAATATACTCCTTCAGAGAAATCGAGCCACAAACTATTGAAAAACATTAAAATTTCATAAAGTGAAAAGAACAGAGAACTCTGAGGATTATCGGTAAGCTTGAGGAAATGAGTAGTAATGTAAATAATACTTTAGCGCCATATTTAGCTTGTCTTTTTAATATTAGCATTGCTAATGGCGTCTTTCCAGACTACGTGAAATTTTGTAAAGTGATACCATTATATAAATCTGGTTCAAAAACTGATCCGGGAAACTACGAACCAGTTTCAGTACTGCCGGTTTTTAGTTAGATTTTTGAAAGGATTATGCTTAATCAAACGCCACAACATTTTACAACAAAAAACTACTGCATAACCAACAATTTGGTTTTACGAAAAGTCGATCAATAACCAATGCAGGAGTAGCACTTATTCGCAACATCGTTTGAGGAATCGCACAATGCAATTGAAGTGTTTTGTGATCTAGCTAAGGCATTTGATTGTATTTAACATCTGGAAATATTACACAAGGTTGGCTGGAAGAAATCACTTAAAGCAATAAGTCCGCCTTTGCATATCATTGTGTGTTCTGCTAGTTAATAAGTTTTTCTAATTTTTGTATATTTGGTGTGCAATAAAGTATATTTATCTTATCTTATCTTAACATCAAACATTGCAAAATTAAAGCATTAGGGTGTAGAGGATAGAGTCTTTTAAATTCGCACTTAGACAACAGCATACAAAAAGTTCGAGTGAATGGCATAAACTCATCTGGCTCTACTGTAAAAATGGGTACGCCTCAGGGTTCCATCATAATCATCATATCAGCTGAAGGACGTCCACTGCTGAATATAGGCCTCCCCCAAGGATTTCCACGATTTCCGCATCCAGTTTTCCATATTGGGGCCTTTTCTTATTCTTGTTTACATAAATGATTTGCCATTTATGGTGCAACATCTGTCAAATTTTGTGTTGTTTGCGAATGATACTTCTCTTAATGTTTAAGTTAATATGAAAGAAAACAAAATTGACGAAGTAAACAACACTTATTCAAAGACTAAACTGATTTTCTGTGAACAACTTATTATAAAACGCTGATGAATCAAATGTTTGCCAAATGTAAAAATGGTCAAAAATAGTGTTATATTAGATAGTAATTAATAAGAATTTGCAAATACTACAGTGCTCCTTGGTATAACTCTGGATGTTTCACTTCAATGGGAACCACACATTGAAACTTTAGCGGGATGGCTTAGTTCAGCTGCTTATGCCGTTAAGAAAAATTAGGCTAGCGATAGACGCGCGAGCAAGTACGCGTACTTAAAGCTCGACGACCTTTTTCGTCAGTGTGTCACCCTAAGTACACGTTATTATCCTTTAAAGTTTGCATACATTTTCATTTTACCTGTTTTCTCACAATTGTATTGAAAAACGTCCTTTGTTACATGGATGTAAAAAGTAATTGGCAAACCCGTGACGATGGTGAACCCTCGCCTGCGGCTCAGGCTTACCAATTTCACTCGTTGTTTACCTTTTTACCACCCTTGTATTATAAATAATTATTACAGCCTTTCTGTGCATACTATCTCGCAAAGCCTTCACCGTGTATTCGGGCATACACAAATCACCAACAAACAATACGCTTATCTACTTAGTAGCAAAGAATAAACGTAAGTATATCAAACTTCATGAAAAAGTTATAGTAATCTGGGTTTGTGTGGGAGGTACAATTATTCCGATTTTTACTGGAACAATGAACTACCGCGTTAAGTAGGTCATAATTATAATGTTATAGTAACGTAGGTAGGTACAGAGTTTCATGTAAATCATTAGAGCAATTTTTGAGTAAATAATAATGAATATTTTACTATAGTGGCAACCCTGATAAATCATATAAGAAAAAATGTATGAAAACGGCTGGAGATATTAAAATAATATTTCCCTAACCCACATTGTATCCAAATTAATCCAGAAGTTTAGATACTAGATGACCAAAATACATTTTTTTATAGTTTTAGAACACAATCGATCTCCATCAAAATTTTAGTTTCAGTTTTATTGCTAATTAATTTGTCCGACATAACACTAACTCCGTATGCCAGTGACATCTGTTGATCCAAGCACGAGTGGGCTCAGGGGTCTAAGCCGTAGACCCTCAATAGGCGACCAATATCATGCAGTAAACCAAGGAATATACTGCAGCTGACTCTGGCGAGCATCTAACGAATGCATTGAATAAGAAAAAGAAGGTCAACTTACCAAAAATATACAGTAACGAACAAAACCGACAGTAATAGTGTATTCTTGAGCAATGGTGGCTTCAGCAGAGGCAGCGTCTGCGCTACCACGGTGCCAAAGAAACCCTTCGTGTTTGGAGATGCGCATTCCTCCTCAAGGAACATTTCTTGGACCTGTGTTATAATAAATAAAAAAATAATAAATAAAACAATATGAATTTATCGTCAAATAATTTCTTGGGCGGTAATTTAGTTGGTCGTGCTGTAGCAGTAGCATTGTAAAATATTGACGGTTACTTAATCTAATTGGTAAATTGTAAAATATGAGTAGTAATTGTTTGAATGAATTTAGTAGGTTGGGTTGGGATCAAGGTGAGGGTCAAGAATGAGGTCAAGGTTAGCGTATTTCGCTTTTGAAAGGTTATGTTAGATTGGTTATGTGGCGAGGAGCGAAAAGACGACCTGTTAAGTTTGACATGACAGACCACGTGCGAGCCGAGCGAGCGGAGCGATCCAAATTTGCTCACTGCTCTGACTTACTATACTTGAAATGTGTTACTGCCCATATGTTAATTTTATTGCCCAATTAAAAGTAATTTTTGCAGTAATTCTATGACCCACATTTGACCACTCATTGTGTAATTGAACTGCCCAGATTTTTCCGCCGATTTCAATATTTTACTGCCCATTTAAATCATAGCCAATCTTACCACTTTTTATGCAGGGGTAGCAAACGTTTCAATATTTTTTCTACTTCGTGTAATTTTTTAAAATTATGTAGTCCCTACAAGAAACTTCTTATCCAAGATCGATCTGGCATAAGGATCTATCCCTTGTCCATCCGTCTGTCAAAGAAAGTGAAAAACTCAACATTCAATAAAATGTCAATTCGTTTTTATGTTTTTTTGTGTGTTTGTTACGCGATATCTTCGCAGAATGAGAAACGATTTTTATGTTTTTTTTTTATTCGTTATGGTGTACTGCCAAATTGGTCCTATATAAATTTTATCATAATCGATGTCTAACTTTTTTTTAATTAAAAAAAAACTAAATTGTACTAAGTTGTTACGATAGAAGTTGATTTTTAATGTGTTTTTTCAGGTGTACCGTTTGCAAGACATAGGCCGCCAAAGTTTTGGAAAAAGATTCCCCCTCCCTGGCGGTTCTAAAAATTCACTTAAACGTTGATACATATTACCCACAGAAGTGGTGGGTGCTAGTAGGATTATGATTACTTGTGATAAATTCGAACTATGAAGTAATGACTGCAGAACCTTAAACTAGCCTCTCTAGGGTTCCGTGCCAAAAAAACGGGACCCTATTACTAAGAGTCCGCTGTCCGTCCATCTATCTGTCTGTCTATCCGTCTGTCACCAGGCTGTATTTTATGAACCGGGATAGCTAGACAGTTGAAAATTTTACAGATCAAGTATTTCTGTTGCCGCTACAACGGCTAATACTAAAAATTAGAAAAAGTTGAAAAATAAGGGGGTCTCCCAACAAAAAACGTGTTATTTTTAAACGTGAAGAAACTAGCGCCATCTAGTATGATGGTACGGAACCCTTTGTGTGCGGTTCTGACTCGCACTTGGCCAGTTTTTAAAGTAATAAAGTAATATTACCTTCCCTACGTCTATTTTATGTTAGATCGATGGTCGATTTGATGCTCCAAAAAGTAGTGTTTGTTTCAGGCTCGCCTATACATAAGTATTATTGAAATACGCAGCTTTATCAAGCGTACAATTGACTGGTTATTGAATCAACGTTTTCCAAGTGGCAGTTTTCCATCGTCAATGGGTAGCGGTTCTGTCGACAGATTGGTGCAATGGTGTCATGGAGCACCTGGTTTTGTACCCTTGTGTGATTCCCAGCGGGGTCAACTTTGTAAGACTTACCTTAACTTGACTTAACTTTGTAAGACCGCCGGGCTATCTAAGTCTTGCCGCCAAACATCAGTGTTAACAACATTGATGTGTTCCGGCTTGAAGATAACATAGCCAGTTCTCCATTTCGTTGGGGAATCTTGGTAATCCCGTTTCCATTTTCGGCATCATCGTCACTTACCATCAGGTGGGATGATGCCAAGGGCTTACCAATTGCGAATAAAAATAAATAAAAGAAGAAAAGTTTTTTTCGCAATTAGATTAAATATAGCTAAATTCCTAGGTACAGTGGCCAGCACACCAAGCTAGACACTATGGACTTTGTACCGTTCTTATGACGTACGCTTATAGATCAGAATCGCACTACGAGTGTCTAACTTGATGTGCCTGTACATATACAATTTAAATTTCAAATATTTAATCAGTTGATAACACCTTACAGTATCTATTCGCTCTTTATTTACACAAGTCTTTATACACCTAGCATTTACAAAATTATTACGCAAATCAAATAAATTAATGCGGCGTCTTTCAACAGACAAACAGTAAAACTTATGTTGGCATGATATGCTTTCAAGATTTCAAGATGTTTATTCAAAAAACTTACGTACATATCATTACCGATTGCTTTAACGGTGAAGGAAAACATCGTGAGGAAACCTGCACACGCCTGCGAAGAAACTCGAAGGTTGTGTGTGAAGTCGACCAACCCGCACTGAGCTCGCGTGGTCGACTAAGGCCTAATCGCCCTGATTCAGGGTAGGCTCGAGCCCCTCGGTGGGGACGTATATGAGCTGTAATGATTCAAAATAGGTGCAAATTACACTCTTTCTGATAGTCATAACATTAAACAGTAATAACATAACTATACATGCCATTTGTGAATAATAATAAAATAAACATGCAAATTTACACTCTTTTTAATAGTCACAAATAAGTAATTACATAATTATACATGTCATTTGTAATCATTACAGCTCCTATACGTCCCCACCGAAGGGCTCGAGCCTACCCTGAATCAGGGCGATTAGGCCTTAGTCGACCACGCGGGCCCAGTGCGGGTTGGTCGACTTCACACACAACCTTCGAGTTTCTTCGCATGTGTGTGTAGGTTTCCTCACGATGTTTTCCTTCACCGTTAAAGCAATCGGTAATTTCTTCACTCGTTTAATGAGTGGCCTAAGCATCAGCAAGTTAAGTCATTAAATGTATTATAATTCAGCCAGTTAGTTGAATGCCGCCATATAATAAACCGGCTAGGCAGTTAATTGAAAGGCTAATTTAACCAGTTGGCTGCGATATGTATAAGCCTATGGTTCCCATAGTACAGGGAATCCTATTTGAAGCCAGATGACTGTGTATGGTTTGTCCCTGAATATAATGTATTTGTATTAATGTTTTATTACTAGCTGTTTCCCGCGGCTTCTTCTTCTGTGAGCCGCAAGTGGCTCGCGAGCGTAAAAAAAAAATAACCTACGTGTTAATACAGGTCCTAATCTGTCTACCTACCAAATTTCAGCCAGATCCGTTCAGTAGTTTTTGGGTGAACAAGTAACAAACACACACACTCACAAAATTTCGCCTTTATAATATTAGTGTGATAAAAACACTGACCTTGAACTTTTCACTACTGCTGCCAGTGTTGATAACAAATATCGTCTTCATGACTTCCAAAGCCTTGTCCCCTTGCCCAGTGCTGAGGTAGAACTTGGGGCTCTCGACGGCGAAGAACATGCCAATAGCAGTCAGCAAGCATGGTATAGTGTAGACCAAGTTGAGGAGACGCCAACCATTGAAGTGGATGTTGAGGTACGGAATGTAGTACGAGAAAGAGAGAGCCAATATTGGAATGGTTAAAGCTGAAAAGAGAAAGATAGAGTCAATATTGGAATGATTAAAGCTGAAAAGAGAAAGAGAGAGCCAATATTGGAATAGTTAAAGCTGAACAGAGAAAGAGAGAGCCAATATTAGAATAGTCAAAGCTGAAAAGAGAAAGAGAGAGCCAATATTGGAATGGTTAAAGCTGAAAAGAGAAAGATAGAGTCAATATTGGAATGATTAAAGCTGAAAAGAGAAAGAGAGAGCCAATATTGGAATAGTTAAAGCTGAACAGAGAAAGAGAGAGCCAATATTAGAATAGTCAAAGCTGAAAAGAGAAAGAGAGAGCCAATATTGGAATGGTTAAAGCTGAAAAGAGAAAGAGATAGCCAATATTGGAATGGTTAAATCTGAAAAGAGGGAAGATAGTTTAACTAAAAGAGATGTATGTATAACTTTACTAGAATTTGCCAGCGGCGTCGCTCGCGTGAACATAGTTTCTATGACTGTTTTCGAAGGAGCGCAGTTCGTGAGTCGCAAGCGGCTCGCGAGCGTGGAAAAAGTAGCCTTTATGTTAATGCGGTTCCTAATCTGTCTACCTACAAAGTTTCATCCAGATAGGTTCAGTAGTTTTTGCGTGAAACAGTAACAAACATCCATACATCCATACATACAAACTTTCGCGTTTATAACATAGTAGGATTTTAATTAGTAAACAAGTTTTTGAATAATAGTTTGTCGAAGAAAAAACCGCCTCCGTGGCATAATGGTTAGTCCATCCGCTTCACACTAAGAGGTCGCGGGTTCGATTCCCGGTGGGATCAACTTGTAAGGCTCGATTTGATTGGTGGTAGGGCATTTTCTAAGCCCGCCTGGCTTGCTACCACCATCTTATCTAATTCTTGCCGCCAAACATCAGTGGTAACAACATTGATGTGTTCCGGCTTAAAGATAAGATAGCCAGTTCTTCATTGCGTTGGGGAATCTTGGTACAAAAAACAAGAGCTCAAAATAAAGAAGTAAATACTCACCGGCCATGGCGCCAAGTGAGACGAGGAAAACAGAACCGATTACGATGATCATAGGAAATCTTCGGGCTTCCGGAGTACACTCACTGAGGTATGACACGCCGAGACCGAACGATCCAGCCATCCTGAAAAAACATATCCTTCTCCTTCATCATATCAGCTCACATACATCCCCACCGAGGGGCTCGAGCCTACCCTCGGATCGGGCCTTAGTCGACCACGCAGGCCCAGTGCGTGTTGCTCGACTTCACACACAACCTGCGAGTTTCTCCGCAGGCGTGTGCAGGTTTCCTCACGATGTTTTCCTTCACCCTAAGAGCGTCGGATAAACGATCATCATCACATCAGGTCATATAAGTCCCCACCGAAGGGCTCGAGCCTACCCTTAATTAAGGCCATCGGGTGTTAGTCGACCACGCGGCCCAGTACGGGTTGGTCGACTTCACACACAACCTTCGAGTTTTTTCGCAGGCGTGTGCAGGTTTCCTCACTATGTTTTGCTTCACCGTAAGAGCGTCGGATAAACGTACATATGAAATCGAAATTCGAAAATACATTGGTACGTGGCAGGATTCGAACCACGGCCTCCCGGACAGGAGGCGGCGGCCCTAACCATTACGCCACAGACGCTCTCCTTCTCCTTACTTCCTTACTAATATTATAAATGTGAAAATGTGTTTGTTTGTTTGTTACCTTTTCACTAACTTAATTAAATTTGGCTGAAAACAATGGATAATGAAAACAATGGATTGTTGGGATTTTTGGCATAGAAGATGGTTGACAGGGTGGAAAATTACATATAATTTACTAATTAGCATATCCTGACATAGTTCCTAAGGGATCTGGAGTAAACGCAACGGAGCAACGGCTTGATGTGATTTTTTGGAAAGAATTGGTTGAGGGGGTGGGAAGTGACATAGATTGCTAATCCGAATAGCCCGATATAGTTCCTGAGGGTTCTGGATAAAACTCATCTTCACGTTCAGCTTATCATAAAAACAATGTCGGGGGGCACAGCCTGGCAAATTCCCCGAGTTTAGCAGGCTGACTACAGGCTAGTATGGGCTAGTACATACGCCGGTGGCGCATCTTGCGACATCAAAGGCGTTGCCCTACTGTAAGCCATATCGTTATTCCTGCGAACACCAAGAGGCGAAGGCAAGGACCAGTTGCGGTAGGTCTTGCCGCCAAGACGCTTGTCTTGGTACTCTACAAGGCGAGTGCCTCCTGGAAGAGAACCACTACCCTCTCTGTATACCCTAAGGGTCGGTCAGTGGGGGCGCTATATCATAAACTTGGTAGTTTTAGCGCATCTGGTAGATATACGAGAGGGAATGTAAGCCATATCGTTAATACTGTGCTATGACTGAGAGCAGTTCAGACGTAAAGATTTAGTACACCGATGGTAGCTGAGCCTAGGTAAGTAGGTGTACGTAAGAGGATCTTAAGTGCTATCACAGCTGCTACTATGCCTTGGAATCTTAATGATAATATCATACGCCTCATGTCATGACCTATTACACTGGTCTACAGCTTTTTTTTTGGTAAACCCTTGACAACATCTCACCTGGTGGTAAGTGACGATGTTGCCGAAGATGGAAGCGGGCTTACCAAGATTCCCCAACGCAATGGGGAACTGGCTATCTTATCTTCATGCCGGAACACACCAATGATATCAACATTGATATTTGGCGGCAAGACTTAGATAAGATGGTGGTAGCAAGCCAGGCGGGCTTAGAAAATGCTCTACCACCAATCAAACCGAGTCTTACAATTGACCCCGCCGGGAATCGAACCCGCGACCTCCTGTGTAAAGCCAGTGAACTTTGCCTCTGAGCTACGGAGGCGGTTAAAAACGCGTTAAAAACGCGGTAGCGCACGGGTTATTCATAATTACTTTATTTTTATTGCTTTTATACCTAAAAATAAGAATACGAACAAAAAATAGTTCTGAGTTTGCTTTTATGTTTAAATAATTGAAAACGCTAAACACGTTAAAAACCGACTTCCATCGCAACAAATTAGTACATTTTTGCATTATTATTTTTGGTTTTTGTTAATTTTCTACTAAAGTACTACACTAAATTTATATGGGACCACACGGAAAGCACTAGCTTTCAAATAAAAAAAGAATCATAAAAATCGGTTCACCCAGTCAAAAGTTCTGAGGTAACAAACATAAAAAAAAACATACAGACGAATTGAGAACCTCCTCCTTTTTGGAAGTCGCTTGAAAATGGTAAAATTTAAATCAATGAAAATACATAAAAAATGGACACAGAGATGATTTAATAAAAGATACCGAACATCCATTTATGATTCAATCTTACAATAGAAGTTTGAAAATAGAGTCAGTAGCAAAACCAGTCAGCGTCTCGTTTACAACTTCCCGAAGCCATTTTGTACAGGTTGATACAGGGAAAAAAAAAATGAAATGCGTTATTCCTCCGTAATATGCAAACACATAATGTCCAGTGTTGTCAAATTACTCGTTAAAAATTCGGTGTTAGCAGGTTCATATTTACGGTTTCCCCATACAAAATTCATTACGGTAAATGAGACTGGACAACACGTTAAAACGGTACTTTTAACGTAATTATGGTGTGGTTGGCAACACTGATAATGTCGTTCACATCGAAAAAATGATGCAAAAAACACTTCCCCCTCCCCCCTACCCCTCCCCCTCCCCCTCCCCCTCCCCCTTCCCCCTTTTACCTCAATAGCGATAGCGCGCGAAGACCGATAACTGGGCGCGAAAATCTAAAATGGTCAAATAGCTATAACTTCTTAAAAAAGCATATGTTTTCGATTTGTAATCGCACTTTTTTATATACATATATTGTCGCACGGCAGGTAGTTTGGTGGGTAGATAGGGAGTGGGATTTTTTTTTTAAATGCCGATGCGTACAATTTAATTTATGAAGTATTCAACTAAAGATGAAATAAAAGACCTAAAAAACAACGAATTAGAAAACGATACACATTTCAATTTAAAATAGAAATCACAGAAAAAACACAAATATAACCTACCCAATACAAATGGGTCTTATATAAGAGAGAATTATTTTATTTTATTTGTTTTATTTAATAATTATTGATGAATATAATTTTGATTTTTTAATAATATTGTCATATGGATTGACGCTTGGTTCCAAAGTCAACCTAGGAATCCTTATAGTTTCACTATCTCCGTTTGTCTGTCTATCTGTCTGTCTGTCTATATGTTTTTCTGTCTGTTTCCGTCGGCTGTGACATGGAGCCCGTTTTTCTGCAAGACTATTACATCTATAGATGCTCAGATGCAGCTAATAAGATAAAATTTATTATTATGTTTATAAAAATCTGTGTTCCCTTTAGAGTAATGGAATAAAATCTACAATTAAAAAACTTTTTACGGTACATCCCCTACATTAAAGCTGCCCGCATCCAGCGGCTTCCCGCGATCTTCACCAGTTCGTCGGTCCACCACGTGGGAGGCCTGCCTACGCTACGTTTTCCGGTGCACGGTCGCCACTTTACAACCCCAACGGCCATCTTTTCTACGAGCTATGTTCCTTTACTAACTGAGTTAGACATTCTCGGAAAGCCTGTTTCCATCTTCGGCTTCATCATCCTTAATGATTTTAACCGCCTTCGTGGTGTAATAGTTAGTCAAATCGCTTCATACCAGTAAGTCCTGGGTTGGATTCCCGGTGGAGTCTAAGCTTCTAAGAATCGTTTTGGTTTGGTGAAGGGCATTTTCTAAGCTCATATAGCAAGCTAACACCATCTTATCTATATAATTCTTGTCCGAAAATGCTGTGACCATTGAATGTATTTCGGTATGCAAATAAGATAGCCAGTTATCATTGCGTAGGGGAATATTGGTAAGCCCGCTTCAATCTTCGGCATCATCGTCACTTACCATCAGGTGAGATGATGCCAAGGGCTTATTAAATATGAATAAAAAAACCATCAGGTGAGATAGTTCCAAGGAATAACCAATAGTGTATAAAAGATCTTAAGACTGTTAACAGCTGGTACACTCTTTCTACAATATGAGCAAATAAAGGCAGTCTTATCTTCACTTACGCAGATGATGAAAGAAACTTCAAGAAACAGAACGAAATCCAGTTTGGAGACAACGTAGCAGATGCTCCACTGATGAAACCGAAGATTAGAGCCCAGAGCAATGTGAGCCGTCTGCCCTTGGTGTCTGCCATGTAGCCCAGTAAGTTTGATGCCGCCAAGATACCTCGAATAGAAACACTCGTCATTATCATCATATCCAGAGATTTGTTACCATAGATGGGTTATGCACTAACAAACCAAATTTGAAAATCAATCCATTTACACACACATTATAATAGGTACCTACCGAATGCTACTATGAAAAGAGATGCCAATTGGCATCTTTTTTTTGCTTCACTTTTAGGATGCATGTAACCTATCTACCTCCCCTTATATATAGCATATCTCTGATCATATCAGCTATTATACGTCCCAACCGAAGGGCCCCGTGCTGATTGGTCGACTTCACACACAACCTAGGAATTTCTTCGGAGGCGTGTTCAGGTTTAATCAAGACGTTTCCCTTCACCTTAAGAGCGTACGTACATACCTAGGCTGTTTGATAAGTACCCGTTTACTAAATATATTAATATCACTGGCCGAAAATAAGTATACCACCTTTTTAAGCCATTTTTCAGAGGCAGGAAAAAAAAAGAAAATGGCATTCTTTTGTTTTTTTTTTCATTTGACAGCGATTAAGTGAAAGCGTGAACTTAAAATTGTTAAAATGGAGAAAGAACAGTATCGGTCTGTAATTATATTCTTGTTTTTGGAAGGAAAAACATGTGACGAAATAAAATTAAGAATGCAAGCGGTTTACCATGAATGTGCTCCTTCTATAACAACCGTGAGATATTGGTATAACGAGTTTAAGCGGGGGAAAACAACCGTCTTTGATGAGGATCGCCCAGACCGGTCAATTGAGGTGACTACAAACGATATGGTTAAGAAAATTAAAAATATCGTTTTAGCCGACCGCTGAATTAAACTTCGAGAAATCGTTGATGGTGTAAACGTTTCAATCGAGAGGGTACAATACATATTAGAAGAAAAATTGGGCATGAAGAAAGTATTGGCGATGTGGGTGCCGCGTTTACTCACGGATGAGAAAAAACGGAACCGACTGACTACTTCGGAGCAGTGTTTGGCCGTGTTCAAACGTAACCCGAAGGAGTTTCTGCGTCGTTTCGTGACCTTGGACGAAACGTGGGTTCACCACTACACCCCGGAAATGAAAGAGCAGTCTAAGCAGTGGATTTTACCGGGTGAACCTGCTCCAAAGAAAGCAAAAACCGTCCCATCGGCTGGAAAGGTCATGGCGACTGTTTTTGGGATTCGCAGGGTATTATACATATTGACTACTTAGAAAAGGGGAAAACGATAACAGGGCAGTACTATGCCAACTTATTGTATGAATTTGACGCCGTCTTGAAGGACAAACGACCCCATTCAAAAAAGAAAATAGCACTGTTTCATCACGACAACGCCCCGGCTCATTCGTCCCGAGTTGTGACGGCTAAATTAGTACAGTTGCGCTACGAACTATTGCCTCATCCCCCATATTCTGCAGATTTGGCCCCATGCGATTTTTTTTGTTTCCCAACCTAAAAAAATTGCTCGGTGGTAAGCTACTTGGATCAAATGACGAAGTCATTGCCGCCACAGAGGCCTATTTTAATGACTTTCCAAAATCATACTTTTTGGATGGTTTATTGAAGCTTGAGTATGGGTGGAACAAGTGTATAGAGTTAAAAGGTGACTACGTAGAAAAATAAATGCATATATACATTAAAAAATTGATTTTTTTTGCCATAAACGGGTACTTATCAAACAGCCCTCGTATGAAATACAAATTCGAGACCACATTGGTACGTGGCAGGGTTCGAACCACGACCTCCCGGACAGAGGGTGGCCATTACGCCACCGACGTTCCATCATCATCATCATCATAATCAGTTCATATACGTCTCCACCGAGGGGATCCACCCTACCCTGAATTAGGGCGATCGGGCCTTAGTCGACCACGTGGGTCCAGTACGGGTTAGTCGACTTCACACACAACCTTCTAGATCCTCCGCAGGCTTGTGCAGGTTTCCTCGCGATGTTTTCCTTCACCGTAAGAGCGTCGGATAAATGTACATATGAAATCAAAATTCGAGACCACATTGGTACGTGGCAGGGTTCGAACCACGACCTCCCGGACAGGAAGGAGTGGCCCTGACCATTATGCCACCTACGGTCCACTCGTCAATAATAAAAGAAGAATATATAATAGTACAATACCTATCATTGTTTTTCGAATATTATTCAAACGACCTTTAACGGTGAAGGAAAACATCCTGAGGAAACCTGCACACACCTGCGAAGAAACTCGAAGGTTATGTGTGAAATCGACCAACCCGCACTGGGCCAGCGTGGTCGACTAAGGCCCGATCGCCCTAATTCAGGGTAGGCTCGAGCCCCTCGGTGGGGACATATATGAGCTGATATGATTTTAAAGATTTTAAAGTATGTTGTAACTTCCTGAACAATTATAACCACGGTCATTATCTTGATGATTACTGTGTGGTTTCTCTCGGCCGTTTCTGTCCTTTCCAAACTCGCTAAGCGGTTGTTGGTGCCGGCACAGATGAGATACTAGTGACGTGCTCGTTGCTATTCAATTCGAAAAATCAATGTTACCCTACTACAACATATAAGAAGGGTTCTGAGTTCGGCAGAAGTGTGTATGGATATTTATCTGTTCCTTCGTAGCTCTTAAACTATTCATCTGATTTGGAATTTATTATACAAAACAGCGGCTTCCCGCGAACTGCACCAGGTCATCGGTCCACCGAGTGGAAGGCCTGCGTACACTACGTTTTCCGGTGCGTGGTCGCCACTCGAGAACTTTACTACCCCAACGGCCATCTATTCAACGACCAATGTGCCCCGCCCACTGCCACTTAAGATTAGCAATTCTGAGAGCTGGATGCGGGCAGCGCAGAACCGGTCGTCATGGAAATCCTTGGAGGAGGTCTATGTCCAGCAGTGGACGTCCTTCGGCTGATATGATGATACAAAATAGAGGTCTGGTTGGTGTTAAATTCTTTCTTTTGTTTAAAACTTTTGAATTGGTTTTTTAAAGTCCTAATGGGATTTTAGGATTTTACTTTCTAGGGTTCCGTACCTTAAAAGGTAAAAACGAAACCCTTATAGGATCACTCATGTGTGTGTTAATCCGTCGGTCTGTCACAGATAATTAGCTCGGAAACTACTGAACCGATTGATTTGAAATTTGGTACACATAATGTACTCGTAAGTTGTAAGAAGTAAGATGGACGTGTAACGTTAATAAATGAATTTAAACGCTCTAAAAAATATATTGTGTGACATATTCAATGAAGACTTAAATAGTTTTGATGTTACTTTAGAAAATAGGGGAAAATTTACCATTCCTCCCACCATACATCCGAAACTAGTGGGCCTTAAATCTTAAAAAAATCACAGTATATGAGATTAAATGCATAGCTTACAGGAAAACCTATGAGAAAATCTAAAATTCTTCCATTGCCACAGAAAAATAAAATTTATTTAGTCCAGAATAAGTACAGCAGAGTATGTATTACCTATAGCAAAGTATGTAGTGAGAGGTCTTATTCTGTTCGTAGTTAAAGTTTTGGTGCGAAACCCTGTTTGTGTGAGCTCGAATCACATTTGGCCGGGTTTTTCATTACTTTCGACGAGAAAATTAAAAAAGAGTGTGTGGTTTTATGAAACCATGGTAAAAGTGAAACTTTTTTCACATAAAGACATTATAGACTTATAGACATTTACAGAGCACTCGTGGCTGCTCTCGTCTTAGAGCTACGGTACATAGAACGAAACGATCATGGCTGCTCTCGTCTTGGAGATACGGTACATAGGACGAAACGATCATGGCTGCTCTGACGAAAAAATTTGACACGATCTAATAAAAGTTTCACTTTAAAAAGTTTTATTGACAGAGTGCAAATACAGTGTTTGTCATAATATCATGTCATAATAAGCGTAGCAAATAGATTTAAAACAAACGGTTGAGCGCCAAGGAGATTGAAGGTTACATTCCGTAATGATGATTTGATGAGCTCTGGGTTTAGACAGAAGTTATTCCATATCCGTCACTGTTTCCTTCCATAACCCCCCTCTCCCCATTTTGTTTCGCGCTTTTCATATATTAGGTCTTTACCTATGAAATTGCCGATTGTATCTTGTTGACACAATCACAAACACACCACCCTCACACACACACACACACACACACACACGAGTGAATAATCTCATACATACATGACAACCTATATTAACTCGTAGGAACAAACGCAGGTTTTTAGTTCACACTATGAGTATCTGAGCTATTTCGTAATTTATATTTGTACTATCGTAAAATTTATGTGCCGTCTAACCGTCTGTTTTTTGTGCACAGTGTTTGGCTTATCTAGGGTAATCTTTTATTTGCCTTGCTGTTTCTCTCCTTCAATAAGCTTAATGTTAAATAACTTCGCTGTTGTTTGCCTTAAATAAATAAATATATAAATAAAAAAGTATAAAGATGAAAATTAATATTAAGAACAACAGTTATTAGAACAAAATTTATTCTCAAAATAGCATTAGACTATTAGAAATTAAATGGCGGTTAACATATGCCTATTGTTTAGCACGGTGGCTTTAACCCCATGAAGTCTGGTTTTATCACCTGAAAAAATCGCCTTTATTAAGGCAAAAAATATACATTTTTTATTTTAAAGCTCTAGAGTTATCGCAGCAGTTTCTTCGTTAGTAATGTCTTAATTGGGAATACCCCGCACAAGATTTCGTCACTTTCAGGAAAATTCCAGAAAATTAACTAGTCTAAAATAAAAAATTGCCTCATCTGATCTGACCACTAAGAAAACGCCTTTGTTCCATTCAATGGTACATAACTCAGGGGATTGGAACATAAAAGACATGCCACTAGTTACTAATAAAATACTATAAGTAGTGTCACCATAAGGTCAATAATAAAAAACAATAACTTTTTGAATGTCAATAAAAATTGTCATTGAACTTCAAAAACTGAATCGGCAATTTCATAGGTAAAATATATATAAATATTTTCTTTTTTATATTTTCCTAAAAGCGTCGGTGGCTCAACCGGTAACGACTCGGTCCATCTAACCAGAGGTACCGGGTTCAAATCTGGACGGCCAATGTACCAATGAGTTTTTCAAAAACTTACGTACATATCATTACCGATTGCTTTAACGGTGAAGGAAAACATCGTGAGGAAACCTGCACAGGCCTGCGAAGAAACTCGAAGGTTGTGTGTGAAGTCGACCAACCCGCACTGGGCTCGCGTGGTCGACTAAGGCCTAATCGCCCTGATTCAGGGTAGGCTCGAGCCCCTCGGTGGGGACGTATATGAGCTGATATAATAATAAAAAAATATTTTCCTAGTAAAATTAATTAGGTTATGTATTAAAATTAAATTAAATTAAATTAAAATAAATTAAATTAAGTTAAATTAAAATAAATTAAATTAAACTAAATTAAACTAAATTAAATTACAACCCTCGCAGGTCAGTTTTGCTGGAATCGTATAGAAATTACCCTCCCCCCTAAACAAAGTCTTCGCCTGAAATACTGGCATATTATAAGTAAGGCATTCCATGTTACTTAGTCCTCAAGGTAAGGTATTGATATCCCACTGCTTCGATCAGAAGATTACGAATACCCCTATTACTGTGCCCTTGGTGTCACAGTTGTTTGTTGGTGGTGGTAGCCATTTTCCTTCAGGCGGGCCATTTAACAGTAAAAAAAGATTGCCATCACCGCCGTTGGGTGTTGATGGCGGTGGCAACTTTTTTGTACAGAATCCACAACAATGAAAAGCTTTAGTTAAGATTATATTTAATGTGCTCCTCAGGAAGTTAAAGGAACCAAGAAATGGATAAGATTCATGGAGTAAGAAGAACCAACATGAAGCAGTAGGAAACTGGGCTTACCGAAAAGTGGCATCCCAGCCATCAGCCCCTGTTGCGAGTTGGTAGTCTGCAGCTCGCAAGCGCTGGCTGGCACCAAGTAAGAAACGGAAAACGTTTCAAAAGACATCGCCATGATGATACCAGTGGTCAACACCATGATGATCAGGTTGAAGCGGCCGAAACCTGGCAAGTTGATAAGTGATACAGGCGATCAAATAAAATTAAATTAAAAGTGTCTTCTCTATTCAGAAAACTTTACATCCTACTAATATTATATAGTTTGTAAAAATGTATGAATGTATGTTTCTTACTCTTTCACGAAAAAACTACTGAACGGATCTGGCTGAAATTTGGTAGGTAGACAGATTAGGACCTGGATTAACACATATGCTAGTTGTTTCCACGATCATGAGCCGCTAGCGGCTCCCTCAAAACGACCGACAACCTGGTGAAGATCGCAGGAAGCCTCTGGATGCGGGCAGCGTAGGACCGGTTGTTGTGGAAATTCTTGGAACGGACTTTGTTTGGCAGTGGACGTCTTTTGGCTGATATGATGATGGTGAAAATTGACTAAGAGGTGAGATCTGTGCACAAATCACTTGATTTTTTCGACTACCTACTTGTTGGCCCCCACTACCTCTCCCCCCTCCCCCCTGGTGATATTTGGTGAGGCTATTGTGGCTACCCCCCCCCCCCTCACAACCCCACATGTATTTTTTTAATTCAACCTAATTTTAAGATTAATAGTATGGTATACAGCGAGCGAGGTCAAGCGCGGTCAAGGCCACGGGCGCCATAATTTCGTAAAATAGACTCGCTATTTAGAAGTATCTGGAGACCTCACGTGTATTTTTCTACAGTGAACGAACAAAGAAAAAAACCTACCACATAAGTATTTAGTTTTTCTCGGTTTCATTAAAAATCAATCTTTACTTAATCTATACTTCTAAATAGCGAGTCTATTTTACGAAATTTTGGCGTGCGTGGTCTTGTCCGCGCTTGACCTCGCTCCTCCCCCAACGTGATCTGTCGTGATTTTTTCGTGACCCCCTCTCCCCCCTATCCAACCTCACTTGATTTGTGCACAAGCCCTAATCTATATGAAAAGTACTCAGAAACAGCATTTTTTCGATACCTAAGTAGGTATAAAAAAATGTTTAAGAACATTAATGGCATAGTCGTATAACAGTGATATAAACTCATTATCGTCATCAACGTAGATGAAAACTCCTTTGCTCTTATACTTGTAAGGCCTTTGTCCAGCAGTGGGGGACTTTCGGCTGATTTGATAAAGTATAATTTATGGTTAGTACCTACTTGTAGAGAATCAATGAACAAGCTTGTTTAAACAAGGAATCTGTCTTCAAGGCAAAAGTAATCAATTCGTGCGTTCCCTCACTATCTATTGCATCATTAATTATATTAGGTACTCTCAGTTAAGATCAATTAAATGTAAATAAAAAAAGCGTCGGTGGCTCAACCGGTAACGACTCGGTCCATCTAACCAGAGGTACCGGGTTCAAATCTGGACGGCCAATGTACCAATGAGTTTTTCAAAACTTACGTACATATACTTACCGATTGCTTTAACGGTGAAGTAAAACATGAGGAAACCTGTACACGCCTGCGACGAAACTCGAAGGTTGTGTGTGAAGTCGACCAACCCGCACTGGGCCCGCGTGGTCGACTAAGGCCTAATCGCCCTGATTCAGGGTAGGCTCGAGCTCCTCGGTGGGGACATATATGAGCTGATATAATAAATCTAAATAAAATAATTGTAAATAAAGTTTTTATGTTTTTTTTGTCTAAGTATATCTTTTTTTTTATTAATAATTTGAGTGCGTTTGACTGCAACTCACCTGATGGTAAGTGATGATGCAGTCGAGGATGGTACACGCAAACTCAAATAATGTCATGTATTAAAGTAAATAAGTATCAATATTCATGATGTTCATTCAAAATAGGTGCAAATTACACTCTTTCTGATAGTCATAAAATAGTAATTACATTATACGTATTGTAATTTGTGATAAATATAGAAATAAACAATCAATAGTTGATAACGTCAAAATATAATCATTGCTATAAAACAAATTGTATCATAGAACATGAAAACAATCTGACATGAGAAGTTATAATTTAAATAGTTCCTTTGACAAGAGTAGGCCAGTTCACACGTACAGCACCCGTTGCTCTATAAACGAAAAATATGGCACAAAGCGCCCCACGCTTTTTTTACAATGACACTAGTATTTTTCGTTCATTATTGTTTTCAGCTTATATTAAGAATTATTTTTCACTTTTTAGTTTGATGTTCTTTAAAGCGTGTTTTTTTTAGTTTTTAGTTCAGGATAATGAGATGAACTTACGAAATTATTGTATTCTTGAAAAGTGTACAATTTTTATAAAATCATTCCGTTTAAAGTGGGTCAAAAACGAGTTCAAAGGAGTCGATTACAAACATACAAACGTACATACATACAGGTGAAGCTAATATAAGCGTGTAAAAAAAATGAATCATTTAGTAAAATCTTTGGAACATATTATACGGTCATATCAAATTAAGGACTTCCCCAAATGAAACGTTTTAAGTTTTCCTGACCATTTTTATGACTACACAAACACTATTACAATTACTCTCAATGTTAGTTTTATTGTGTCTTATCAATTCAATTTTCTATAATTCCATTATCCCTCGGTATTTCAAATGAAAAATTAAATGAATCATGTAGCAAAATCTTTGGAACTTCCCGGTCATATCAAGGGCTTTCCTCAAACGAAACCTTTTCAGTTTTTCCGGTCATTTTTATAACTATTCAAATACATTTACAATTGCTCTCAAGGTTAGTTTTATCGTGTCTTATCAATACAATTTTCAATAATTAAAGTATCCCTAGGTATTTCAAATGGAAAATTAAATGAATCATGTAGCAAAATCTTTGGAACTTCCCGGTCATATCAAGGGCTTCCTCAAACGAAACTTTTTCAGTTTTCCCGGCCATTTTCATAACTATTCAAACACTTTTACAATTACTCTCAATGTTAGTTTTATCGTGTCTTATCAATACAATTTTCAATAATTCTATTATCCCTCGGTATTTCAAATGAAAAATTAAATGAATCATGTAGCAAAATCTTTGGAACTTACCGGTCATATCAAGGGCTTCCTCAAACGAAACTTTTTCATTTTTCACGGTCATTTTCATAACTATTCAAACACTTTTACAATTACTCTCAATGTTTGTTTTATCGTGTCTTGTCAATACAATTTTCAATAATTCCAGTATCCCTCGGTACGCGTCTGGTCGTTCACCCAACCACTTGCCTCCCGCGTTCATTTTAGAATGAAATATATCACGTTTTCACGGTTTACAACAGTATTAAAGAGTCACGAATAAACAGGCGAAGTTTATGTGTAATTTAATTTAAACTAGTCCTAACTTAATACTACTCGACAGATGCAAACACTAGTCACGTCAGTGTAAAAACAGTGGATGTAATTATCTATAGTCGAGTCGCTCAAACTTGTACAAACTAGTACAAACAGAATGCAGGGTTTTTATCTTAGATTGTCGAAAATACGTCGAAGTCAGTATACCTACTTAACCGAAGTAACTATAGTATCTCATCTGTGACTTAAATAAGCAGTGAGAAGCGCTTAGCAAAAAAAAGCAGGAAAATTATTCCCGCTCAAATTTGCGGCCTGAAAAAAAGATATATTATATTCAAGGATATTACTAGGGCCCTTGTAAGTTCATAACACGATTAGAATAACTTTAACTTGATCATAAAAAATCCCAAAAATAGCATAAATTGAAGCAAAGTGAAGCAAAGCCTGTAAACATTTGTAGGAAAAAATATTTCTTTTAAATTTGAAATTTATATCATAATTTTCTTCTTTTCAAACTACGTAGTCTATTTTTATTTCAATTTACACTTTTTCGAAACTTTTCAACGAAAAAACATTGAATAATTGAAAACGCTAAACACGTTAAAAAACTGACTTCCATCGCAACAACTTAGTACGTTTTTGCATTATTACCTCTGGTTTTTGTTAATTTTATATTAAAGTACTACACCAATTTTGATAAAATTTACACGAGACCACACGTGAAGCACTAGCTTACAAATAAAAAAAGAATCATAAAAATCGGTTCACCCAGTCAAAAGTTCTGAGGTAACACACATAAAAAAAAACATACAGTCGAATTGAGAATCTCCTCCTTTTTGGAAGTCGCTTGAAAAGGGAAAAATGTGGTTATTTTTTTTTTACTCTTTAAACGTAAAGAAAAAGACAGCGACAACTGTTCAATCAATGCCTCGCAACGTAGAGGCGATGGAGCCGGCGGCTGCGTCCTTTGATACGCGGCAGTAATTCAACAAAAAGTGCGTGACACTATTTGCACAGATGAGATACGAGTTATTTCGCCCATTTGGCCGATTTGTTTGACAAAGCAGTAAGTTATTACTCTGCCTGACTGATATATCGGCAGTTTTACCGGTCCCTTGACAAGGTCATGGACCCGTTGTGGATGTCGTTTATAATCATCATCATATCAGCCAAAAGACTTCCACTTCTGGACAAAGGCCTCCCCCAAGGATTTCCAACACCTTACCGCGAACTTCACTAGGTTATCGGTCGGGGTGATGACAATCTTGTTAGGTTTAAGCCTCTAAAACGCAGACGTGTCTATTCACTGCGAAAAGGAGTCCTTTTACCCCAACTCCTGCTTTCCGAGATGAATCTATCCAGATCTCCGACCATGAAGCTTCTTGGCGTAGATTAAACATCCGATCTTAATTTCGAGAGACACATTGAATCCAAGGCAAAAACGGCTGCCAAAAAGCTTGGCATCCTCTCGAAGGTGAGACTTTACTTCACACCAGAGCAGCTTCTAATGTTAATCTCAAGTTGGAGTACTGCCTTCACTTATGGGATGGATCGGCTCGTTACCAACTAGGTGCCTTGAATTCCATCGACCGACGCGCTAGGAGACTCATTGGCGACGACGAACTTGTATCAAACAGGTTCCAAAGCCTCGAGAATCACCGCAAAGTCTACCGTCTTTCGGTGTTCTACAGGATTCATTTCGAGAAGTGTGCCTTGGATTCCTTCTCATTCCCCCCTCTCCAACTCAATATCAAAAGACCAGGCGCGGAGGGCGATTCCACCCCTTTTTCGTTAATGTTCCACCTTTTACGCACGAAGCATTTTGCTTCTTCGTTCATTATGCGAACGGCCAAGGAGTGGAAATCCCTGCCGGCGTTTGTATTCCCCGATTCGTATAATTTACGAATCTTCATGACGAGAGTGAATAGGCACTAATTGAGCTTGCGTGTTACATCACCAGCTGCATCGGCACTAACCATCAGGTGAGGTGCAGCCAAACGCACTTTTATTTTAATAATAAATAAAAGTTTAAAAATACCTAAATACCGACTTCATGAAATCGTTTAAAATGCCAAAACCTTCTCCTTAGTGTAACAAATACTTTTCTGAACACCGCATCAAAATCATTTCAGCCAAACGCGAGATAATCGCTGACAAACATACATACATACAGGCCAAACTGAGAACCTCCTTTTTTTTAAAGTCTGTTAATAAAGTCTATTAAAAAAGGTAATGACTGTTGCCTGGCAAGCACGTGGTGTTCAGGCGTCCGCCCCGCGTGCATCCAGTGTTTCTCGCAGCCATCCAAGTGAGCTCTGGTCTAAAGTGGGTATTACGGGCCATGTGAGTTGCCCTTCAAGCTGACGTGCTGGTTGGCTTTGATTATTCACTCTCCTGTTTGGTTTACTCGCGGGAAGGTATATCCAGTACTTGCCTGGTTAGCAAGCAATCACAGTAACTAAATCTAGTGTTCACCAATATCGATGAATAAATATTATTAAATTATTTTTTGCTTCATAGAAAAGACATCAAAGAGCAAAGCTATAGGACACCGCTGTGTTAGAGTCAAATCAATAGAGCCCTAATTTCTTCACATTATCTTCTATAAGGGTCCCGTACCAAGAAATGGGACCCTATTACCAAGCCTATGCTGATCCGTCCTGGCTAGCTTGAAACACTCATGCATTTTGTTGTATTGATCAATCGAATTTCTAATTCATTCCTTGAACCGTTAGTTCATTACAGGGTCAGTGGTATGATTTTTCTATTCTCATATCATAAGTCATATCAGCTCATATGCGTCCCAACCGAGGGGCTCAAGCCTACCCTGAATTAGGGCGATCGGGCCTTAGTCGACCACGCGGGCCCAGTGCGGGTTGGTCGACTTCGAGTTTCCTCACGATGTTTTCCTGACCGAGTCGTTACCGGTTGAGCCACCGACGCTTCTAATCATAAGTAAACCAAAATAAAAAATTGCCGCTGCAATTTATCTAGGCGCTCTCGTAGATTTTGTTCTGATATTCCACTTTTAGGATTCCGTAGTCAACAAGGAACCCTTATAGTTCCGCCATGTCTGTCTGTCTGTCCGTTAGAAACTTTTAGTAGTAGAAAGTTGGCATGCGTATTCATGCGTGACACGGCACAGTGTCAGCCAAGTTCGAAAAGAAAAGGGCGACACCGGCCGTTGATACATGAACCATTTTTGGTTAATTTCGACCTACCCGTAACTCAAAATTTGTTTGAACTACACACTTGCGATTTTGTGCGTTTAGTAAATAAATAAATATTCTGGGACAAATCACACATGGTCATCTGGCCCCAAAGTAGGATTCCCTGTGTTATGGGAACCAGACACCGATATAAATACTTATATACGTTTTAATACATCTTATCTTATCTTCTCTTAATCTTCTTCTCTTAATAATATATATAAATCTCGTGTCACAATGTTTGTCCCCAATGGACTCCTAAACCACTTAACCGATTATAATAAAATTCGCACACCATGTGCAGTTCGATCCAACTTGAGAGATAGGATAGTTTAAATCTCAAATTATAGTCGCAATTTTAATTAAGAATCCAGAAATTCCGTAACGAAGAAAAAAACTTCACGCTCGGTTGCCATGGCAACAATATCGGTTGTCAAAACAAACATATAAGAAGATTTGATCATTTTCGGAGAATAATAAAACTCTTTTCATAAACTGTATATACCTCCATATGACAAAAAAGATTTGATTATTTTTTATTTATAAAATGCAAAGTACATATATAGATATTTAACACCCAGACGCAGAGCAAACAAATCTGCTCATCACACAAATGTTTGCCCTGGGTGGGGATCAGTAAGACACCCTTGATCACCTAGAACCCCAATTTTCATCATCATGTCTTTTACCATTTCTGAAATATCGACGTCCGAAATTAACCGCCTCCGTGGCGTAATGGTTAGTCCATTCGCTTCACACCAGGAGGTCGTGGGTTCGATTCCCGGCGGGGTCATCTTGTATAACTCGGTTTGGTTGGTGGTAGGGCATTTTCTAAGCCCGCCTGGCTAGCTACCACTATCTTATCTAAGTCTTGCCGCCAAACATCAGTGTTAACAACATTGATGTATTACGGCTTGAAGATAAGATAGCCAGTTCTCAATTGCGTCGGGGAATCTTGGTAAACCCGCTTTCATCTTCGGCATCACCGTCACTTACCATCGGGTGAGATGATGCCAAGAGCTTACCGATTGTGAATAAAAATATATATAAAAAAAATAACTGTTTTTATGACTGACTGACTGCCTCATGAAAATTTTAGACCACTTCCAGGTGACCTAGAAACTTGAAATTTGAGATCAAAGTAGGACGTATACAAAGGGAAAATTCAAAAAATGGCCAAGTACGAGTCGTACTCGTGCACCAAGGGTTCTATATCACCACTACTCATCTTATATCTTATATATATAGGTATATATATACACATATATATATATATATATATATATATAAATCTCGTGTCACAATGTTTGTCCTCAATGGACTCCTAAACCACTTAACCGATTATAATAAAATTCGCACACCATGTGCAGTTCGATCCAACTTGAGAGATAGGATAGGGTAGTGTAGTGTATGTAGGGTAGGGTAGTGTAGGGTAGGGTAGTGTAGTGTAGTGTAGGGTAGTGTAGGGTAGGGCAGGGCAGTGTAATGTAATGTAAGGCGGTACGAAGTTCGCCGGGACAGCTAGTCTTAATATATATAAATCTCGTGTCACAATGTTTGTCCTCAATGGACTCCTAAACCACTTAACCGATTATAATAAAATTCGCACACCATGTGCAGTTCGATCCAACTTGAGAGATAGGATAGGGTAGGGTAGGGTAGTGTAGGGTAGGGTAGTGTAGTGTAGGGTAGGGTAGGGTAGTGTAGTGTAGGGTAGTGTAGAGTAGTGTAGGGTAGGGTAGTGTAGTGTAGTGTATGTAGGGTAGGGTAGGGTAGTGTAGGGTAGGGTAGTGTAGGGTAGGGTAGTGTAGTGTAGTGTAGGGTAGGGTAGTGTAGTGTATGTAGGGTAGGGTAGGGTAGTGTAGGGTAGGGTAGTGTAGTGTAGTGTAGGGTAGTGTAGGGTAGGGCAGGGCAGTGTAATGTAATGTAAGGCGGTACGAAGTTCGCCGGGACAGCTAGTCAAAATATATAGACTACTTCCAGGTAACTTAGAAACATCATTTGCCGCCAAATATCAATGTTGATATCATTGGTGTGTTCCGGCATGAAGATAATATAGCCAGCTCCCCATTGCGTTGGGGAATCTTGGTAAGCCCGCTTCCATCTTCGGCAACATCGTCACTTACCACCAGGTGAGATGTTGTCAAGAGTTTACCAATAATGAATTTAAAAAAAAATAATCGAAAAACAGCCAAGAGCGAGTTGTTCCGTTAAACCACTACTCATCAAAATTTACAGACCACTGCCTGGTAACTCATAAAGGTAAAATTTTGCATCGAGATAAGTTATCACATCACACTAATATCATAAAGGCGAAAGTTTGTGAGTGTGTGAGTGTGTGAGTGTGTATGTTTGTTACTTCTTCACGCAAAAACTACTGAACGGATCTGGCTGAAATTTGGTAGGTAGACAGATTAGGACCTTGATTAACACATAGGCTTCTTTTTGTCACGCTCGCGAGCCAATAGCGGCTCGGGCACTGCGCACCCTCGAAAAGTCACAGAAACGTTGTCCACGCGGGTGAAGCCGCGGGAAACTGCTACTTAGGCATATACGAAGAAAAAATCGGAAACTGGCCAAGTGCGAGTCAGATCTTGCGAAATTATAGTTCCTTATTACAACTATTCATGAAAATTATAGAACACTAGCTTTTTCCCGCGGCTCCGCCCGCGTGGACATCGTTTTTATGACTGTCTTAAAGGGTGATTAGTAAATTATGTCGTTTCCAACTTACTCAACCATATCTGTGCAAAAAATCACAACAATCGAGAATTTTTTTAGTTCCCTCAGGAACTGCATCAGATTATGCTATTTTCCCGGGATAAAAAGTAGCCTATGTCCTTTCCCGTGACACAGGCTACCTGCATGGCAAATTTCATAAAGATTGGTCAAAGCGTGAAAAGGTAACAAACAAACAAACACATTTTCACATTTATAAAATTAAAGTAAGGATTCCAGATGACTAAGAAACTTATTTGGCATTTAGGCAAAGTATATATATTAGTACTGACGTAATTTAGGTAAGTTATTGGGCGTATACAAAGGAAAAAAAACTGGCCAAGTGCAAGTCGGAATCACAAAATTAGGGTTCCGTACCGCCACTATTCATCAAAATAATTATATAGACCTTCCAGGCGACTTTTTAACTTGACATTTAGGATCTCATAGCTACGGCACTTCGAATTGATATATTTATCTTAGACTACGCCAAATAATAAAGAATGCACAACAATTTTCTGTTGTTTTAAAGGAATATGTTAAGTTCTGTGCTACTTATTGGTGTAACTTGGCACGTTTAAAGAGTCAACCGGCCAAACAAGCAAAACTTACTTTTCAATATAGATTATAATTGGGTAGTGATAACTATTTTTTTTTATTTACAATTGGTATACCCTTGACAACTTTTAGGGTACCCACCCTACATCAATGACTTCTATATTACTGGCGTAAGGACCCGGCCAACGCGCACGACTAACGCTCCCAGCGAATTGGTGCGAAAATCTAAAGTTTCGCACACTCGCTACTCAGTCGTCTGCGGGAAATTGCAGAGTGCGGTGGAAACATATTCCATAGAAAAATGTCTTTTTGTGTTGTTAGAGGCTGTAAAAATCATGAAAGAAAGTCTAAAAATAAACATGGGATATCGTATCGTCGTTAAATAACCTTACATCGTATTTTTTCTTGTAAACAAATTAGATAAACGCATTTTTAAAGCGACAATTCTACCAAGGTCCTTTTAGCGTGGCACTGTCGTCAACTCTCGCCCACGCTAGTTCGTACGAGTTTTGTCAGATGGCGCTACTTTTTCTATGTATGACGAAAATCAGAGTAAAATATGGAGACGGGTGGATCCTTCTGTCCAAATCTGTGGCCTACATGTAAAAAGGGAGTGTTTTTTTTGTTGACGTAACCTATCGTGTGGGGTATCGTTGAATAGGTCTTTTAAAACTATTGAGGGTTTTTTAAAACAATTGAGGGTTTTTTAAAACTATTGAGGGTTTATAAAACTATTTTTCGATTCAGGATTCCGTTTGTTAGTCAAGTGTACCCCCTTCCCTACCAGCTAAACCGCCAATCCAGGACATCGGAAAAAACTTGTAAACAGTAGTATATACAATAAATTTTTAAGGAAAACTATCACGGCTAAGTAGAATTTCTTAGTTGAGGAGTAATAGTAGACCAACTTAAGACGTGCCGTTGGATATGTAAAAAGTGCATAAATTTTTCGTACAAAATTTTATATTACCAACTGCAAAACAATTTTATTTTTTTAAATGTATAACACATTTATTTTTTGAAAAAGCTACGGAACCTCACTTCGCGCGAGTCCGACTCGCACTTGGCCGGTTTTTTGTATTTATTTCTTTTATTGGTTGTGATTAGGGCACCGGAATCGGTTTTTCCCGGTTCGAAAAGAACCGGAAATTTCCGGTTTTGAGGGGAAAAGAAAAAAACCGGTTCTAAATTTTTTTAAATCCCTGTTTAAACGGTTCCTCCGATTCTTTAGAAATAAAATTTTTTAATGGTTCTCAAATCTAAGTGGAAGTATAGCATTTTGCCAAAAATACAAACAACTGGTACTTAACTAATAAATAAAAATAATAATTATTTTTACGTAGAAGAAAAAACCTAACGATTTTAAATTTGCCGCCACAGTCGTGACTCGTGCCACGATTCTGTTCTCAATTCGTACGTACATTGCGTACTTTTAACAGTAATTATTTTGGTTATAAATTAAAAAGAAGTGATTATTATTTAGTAATAAGTGTAGATAAAGTATTTACTTATGAACAGAACAGATGGCCGATGGGGCAGTAAAGTTCTCGAGTGGCGACCGCGCACCGGAAAACGTAGCGTAGGCAGGCCTCCCACGCGGTGGACCGATGACCTGGTGAAGATCGCGGGAAGCCGATGGATGCGGGCAGCGCAGGACCGGTCGTCGTGGAAATCCTTGGGGGAGGCCTTTGTCCAGCAGTGGACGATTTGTGGCTGATATGATGAAGTATTTACTTAGTACCTATTCCATGATTCATCATATCAGCCGAAATTCGTCCACTGCTGGACAAAGGCCTCCCCCAAGAATTTCCACGACGACCGGTCCTGCGCTTCCCGCATCCATCAGCTTCCCGCGATGATTCCTCGGAAACGATTGTTGCCAAAAGATACGAAAATACTAATTGTTATTACAAATGATAATTTTTTGATTTGAAGATGACTATTGACTATTTTGTTTATTATATCATCCCTAATTCCCTAATACCTATTTGTTCACATTGGAAATACAAAAATCTTTATTCTTAAGCATAAAGAATTGCTATAGATGTGGGGCCTTTAAATTTGCTTAGGTATATTAAAGCCTTTGTAAACAGTAATTTAAACAATTTAGCTGAAAACCGAAAGAACTGAGTACTTCCTACTCTTAGATATACAGTGACAATGTCATCCACGCCACATCCTGCCACCCAGATATACACAAACACGCTTCAATACAAGCCTTCGAACATACATTAGAAACAATACCAATGACAAAAATAGACTTTCGTAATGAATTACACATAATTAAGAAAATAGCCTCAGATAATGGTTATAAACCAGAATTAGTAACACAAATTTCGAAGAACAAAAAAAGGCCTATAACAAAGAAGGCGTTTTTTTTTAAGGAAACTAGATTACATTGTATAATCAAATATCAATTAGATATGGAACATAGAAATATATAGTGACTACAACTACAGTGCAGAAAAAGAGACTAAACGACGCTGGACAAAAATTCCGTAACCATGATGTTTAAGTCATTAAGACTAACTAACATCATGAAGACGAAAACACAGGTCCTGCTTTCTTCACACCAAGACCCTAAAAAACCTTCTTTGTACCAACAAAGATACAACGCCAATGATGGAAAAAAGCGGTGTATACAGTTGACATGTGATACCAACAGGAAGGACTTTCAAAAAGAGAATATCAGAACATACCAGTAGCTGGAAGAATAAACCACAAAGTCCACTTTCGCAGAACACTTGAACGAAAACTTATCCACTGATTTGACAAAGACACAAATTTGAAAATCCTGCAAACATGTCAAAAAGATCGCAAACTAGACGCTTTAGAACGTTAGAGAAAAACAGACATAATGTACAATGCACAGAAGAATTATGATAAAATGTTCCATTTATTTCTTACAAGAACACTTGCAAAGAGAAATTTAGATAGATTTCAAGATTTCTTTACGCAACTATACATGCTTTCGAACACTTAATCTTATACCCACATTTGATTAAAACTTGACACACTGCAGCAACCGTAGGCACATGGATCCAACTTGGAAGGAGTTTGTCTCTTTCTTCCTTCCAACTAAACTGGCATAGATCTGGTGGTTTTATTTCAGCCAATGTGCGCAAAGCCAATATACCAGCTTGAAATATTGATTGTCTACAGTGATTAAGAATAGCATTTTGTCTTTCTGGGTTCTGATTTTTGTGACAGAAAATAACCCTTCTCAGATCATTAATTGTATCCTCTTTTCTTTCTCACTAAATTAGCTCTTTAGGGCTCTTGAACTGAACATAATTTTATATGTAACTAGTGGATGCCCGCAGCTTCGCCCGCGCAGATCCTGATATTTGCGGTTCCCGTGGGAATTTCCCAAAATCCTTTCTTAGCGGATGCCTACGTCATAACATCTACCTGCATGCCAAATTTCAGCCCGATCCGTCCAGTGGTTTGGGCTGTGCGTTGATAGATCACTATGTAAGTCAATCAGTCACCTTTGAGTTATATATCATCATATCAGCCGAAGGAAGTCCACTGCTGGACATAGGCCTTATCATCACTACTCACTACATAGTATAAAACAAAGTCGCTTTCTCTGTCCCTATGTCCCTTTGTATGCTTAAATCTTTGAAACTACGCAACGGATTTTGATGCGGTTTTTTTTAATAGATAGAGTGATTCAAGAGGAAGGTTTATATGTATAATAACATCCATTAAATAGTGGAGAAGTACTGTTATTTTTGAGGTTTCTAATGTGATGTCGTAAATAATTACATTTTTTCCGCTTACATTGCAAACGCAGGCTGAACCCTACGAGTTTTATCAAAATAATGTACTAAGTATTGTACACATTGAAAAGGTCTACAGAAAAGTCCGTGATGGTATATGTCTATCTCTTATGGATAACCCACAATAACTTTTTTTTGTCATTTACTTTTTACGACAAATAATGGCTAATTTTCGAAGCGATTTTAACCAATACAGCATTAATCCTTAACCAATTAAATACCTTGAATACATTGTTCATTTAATATAGATCTATATGGCCCGTTACACCGTATGATTTAAGTGAATATTTTCGAAGATATTACAGATTTAAAAATTGCGGGACGTAGCGTTTGCGGCGGTACCGGCCGGCCGCCCGGTGCGGCAAGAGCGTGCCTATAAATAGCGCGTCTGAGGCCGCGGTTTTCCCTGTAGCACTTTGAATTTAGCAGCGATCGGACGCGTTTATTTTCAGCGCGACAACGTATATCAGTAATTATAAGTAAGTTACGTTTTGAAAATTTTCGATGCCCACATCAACGTAGAGTTGTGCAATTCAATAAAGTCAATTCAATATGTTACTAAGTACATTAATAAAGGCAGTGATCAAGCCACTTTCAGCATACAATCACCAAATGAAGTGGAAAAATATCAGTCTGGCTGGACGTTACATCTGCAGCTCTGAAGCTGTATGGAGGATTTTATCATTCGAAGTGCACGACCGGGCTCCCACAATTGTCCACCTTTTGCAATGAATGACCATTAATAAATCGCAGGGTCAAACCTTCAACGTTGCAGGCTTAGATTTGAGCGTTGACTGTTTTTCACATGGACAACTGTATGTCGCTCTTTCAAGAGTGACCTCCAGAGAAAACATGTTTGTTTTGTCTAATGACAAGAAAGCTGTGAACGTTGTTTATAAAGACATTCTGTAATATGTTGTAAAAATAAAATAAATAGTTAAAAATGTAAAAAGTAAATAAGTAAAAATGTAGTGTATGAATTTAGATATTCCAAAGATAGCAGGAAATCTTCATGGTATAGGGAAAGGGGGATTGTTTTACTCCAAATTTAACGCGTGCGGGCCACGGGCAGTAATGAATAAATCAAAACTACTGAATCGATTTTAATCACATAGGCTATATATTTTATACCCGTGCGAAGCCGGAGCGGGCCGCTATGTTTTTATATACAACGTTCTCAGTTTTTCTGTAGTGTATTTAGTATCAGCATTGCACCCGTGCGAAGCCGGGGCGGGTCGCTAGTATATATTATAGTTTTTGGTTTGTATTAGCAAAACTGTAAAATGCTAAAATAAACTGTTTACGTGGGTGAACAACCGAGAAATACTCAAGAGAACAGAAAAAAACCGGCCAAGTGCGAGTTTGACTCGCGGTATGAGGGTTCCGTACCACTACACCTCTCTACTCAACTATGACAATGGTACGGGTTTTTCCCCATGGTCCAACTGCAATGTCCAACTGGTTGTACCAAAGGGAATTTTACTTCCCCGTGGACAAATCAAATAGTTGAACATTAGGAAATAGTATTTTCCATGCCCCTTCTTACAACTACGTACATAATAAAGTAAAAAGGTTACCTATCATATTATCATCTTCATGCACGATTCTATGGAACTGCAATGAATCTATTTTAACTTATTACTTCTTTATTAATTGTCAATACACTAATTTGTTGATGTTTGTTGAATCTTTTTATGGGTGTATTGTTGAAGAAAATTGATTGTTTGATTGGGTGAACTGAGCTATGTCTGAAAATATTATAATATGTATATTTCAAAAAAGGGTGGTACAGTCCTCCTTTTTGATGGGCGACAGTACCATGAAGTGCGGACATATAAAAACAAGTCAACGTTTTGGAGGTGCTCGGAATTTAGAAAAAATAAATGTTCCGGCTCACAGGACAAACAAGACACAAACGCGAGAAACAGAAAAATACTACTAGCGCCATCTAACCTGTAACTCCTTTTCTATGTTCGCCTCGTAACGCCTACTTTACTATCGATGTTTTGTCTTACACAAAATTACCACAGAGGGCGCCTGATTAACATTATTCTACTATATATAAATAAGTCGGGTTTTCCTTCCTGGCGCTATAACTCCAGAACGGCTGGACCGATTTGACTAATTCTTTTTTTGTCGAGTTCGTTATTGTCAGGAGAAGGTTCTTATGTAGGGTAGGGTAGGGTAGGGTAGTGTAGTGTAGTGTAGTGTAGGGTAGGGTAGGGTAGTGTAGGGTAGGGTAGGGTAGGGTAGTGTAGTGTAGGGTAGTGTAGTGTATGTAGGGTAGTGTAGGGTAGTGTAGTGTAGTGTATGTAGGGTAGTGTAGTGTAGTGTAGGGTAGTGTGGTGTATGTAGGGTAGGGTAGGGTAGTGTAGGGTAGGGTAGTGTAGTGTAGGGTAGGGTAGGGTACGGTAGGGTAGTGTAGGGTAGAGTAGTGTAGGGTAAGGTAGTGTAGGGTAGGGTAGTGTAGTGTAGGGTAGAAGAGTGTAGTTTAGGGTAGGAAAGTATAGGGTAGGGTAGTGTAGGGTAGGGTAGTGTAGGGTAGGGTTGGGTAGTGTAGTGTAGTGTAGTGTAGTGTAGTGTAGTGTAGGGTAATGTAGGGTGTGTAGGGTAGGGTAGGTAGTGTAGTGTAGAGTAGTGTAGGGTAGAGTAGTGTAGGGTAGTGTAGGGTAGTGTAGGGTAGGGTAGTGTAGGGTAGGGTAGTGTAGTGTAGGGTAGGGCAGTGTAATGTAATGTAAGGCGGTACGTAGTTCGCCGGGACAGCTAGTACATATATAAAAACACTTCCATTCTCAATTTGCACCTACCGAACAAAATAAAAAAAGTATCTGCATTATCAAGACGTGTTAACTATCTCTTGGTCCCCAATTCTTCATGGTGTTTAGTGAACTATTTTCCGTAAATGAACGTATTATATTGAGTTTACCACTTTATTTTCAATTGATAGAATTTTTATAGGTTTTCCTGTAATCTACATGCAATGAACTATATTTTGTAGTTTTTTTTCAAAATTTTAGGCTCAGTAGTTTCTGAAATGGCCAAGTTTTGTCTTCATTCATGAAGAAAATCAAAACTTTTTATTTTACAATAAAAAAAGACGTGTGGCACTCGAGGACTACCGCGGTAAAGCTATTGCATAGCATTTTTTATCAACTTTTGCAATTATATATATTTTTTTATTATTTATGCAGTATATACCAGTACCATATAGTCCTTGGGGCGCGGGATGTTTATGTAATAAATTAACACTAAGAAAGTTTATCATCATCATCATCATGATCATCCGCCATCATCATCATCCGCCATCATCATCCGCCATCATCAATCGCCATCATCAATCACCATCATCATCGCCATCATCAATTCCCATCGTCATCATCATTATCATGATGGATAGATAGATGGCACTGTAAGTTTTTTAGAACTCAATAATTTTTTTTTGGGGTATAAGGTTTTATTTTCGTTACGAAAGTTCTTGATTCGGTCCCCTCAAAGCCCGCGATAAAAGCTATACAATAGCTTAAAAAATATTTGAGATCTTCATAACGAGCCCTTTCATTTGATATACGAGTATGACACAGTAAGGTTTGCAAAACTTTTTTTATCAAATTATTTATTTACTTTGCACATGTGCGTTTGGGTCATAGGATTACACCATTCTACCAAATTTCACCCGATTTGGTCCTGTAGATTCCGAGCAATTAGGCTATGATAGACGGACGGACAGACAGACAGACGCACGAGTGATCCTATAAGGGTTCCGTTTTTTGTTGTTGTCCAGAACCCTAAAAATGTACACAAAAATAATTATTCTTGATATTTTGTTATGATGTGAGGCTATTTTCTCGCAAACCGTTGATTTTACCGCTATAACTGTAAAAACAAAGTTGTAGACAATGGTATGTTGAACATTTTTTTCTTCCACATATTCACTCTAGCTCATATAGTTTTAGATTTATAACAGAAAAACCCGTTTTTGTTAAGTTTTTTTTTAAGTAATACGGCCGCCATTTTGTTTTTTTATAGAACTAATTTGGCCCTCCCTCAAAATTGTTAAAGGGCATCATATAAAACAGATATCAACACATATGAAACTTTATCATGACTTGTAACTCCCGTGATATTTTTATATGGGGATTATGGGGGATTAACACCTACTAATTATGGTTTTCCTCAAACAAATAATATTAATAAAAAAATATATGTAATACCTAATACAATACAATACAGTAAAGTACAGTACAGTACTAGAAGTGTGCGCAGATGACTTCTTGACCGGCGGCGGACGCCGGCGTCAAATTTGTCATCGGCGTGGGCAGTATAATTAAAATATATGTTAAAATTATTCCACCTTTTATTTATTATTATAACAAAAATGGAACAATTTTGCTCAATCTAACATAAAATGTCACGGTCCTTCACACCAAGTTACTTTATTTTTTTTTAAACTATACTAATAATAAAATATATAGAGGAAAGATTTGTACAGTACAATACAATGCAATACAATACAATTTATTTGCAATATATGCATACAGTAATAGTTAGCCGAGACACTCTTTCTTAGGCCAGTTAAAACTAGTCGAATTATAACACGATACTACTTTTGATGTGTAAAAATCCATTAGGAACAAAACAACAAATTCATAGCTGGCGATGTCGGCATGTGAGTTTCTTGTTAGCGATTTGTTTAATTAGTTCCGTTTTCCGTCCAGAGGGTGCGTGCGCGGCGCTGCTGGTGCGCGAGCAAATAGTTGTGGCTTCTTATCCGCAGGAAGGAACATAGCCATGACGATGCCACCTTAAACAAAATAAATCATTTCATTTCATATCAGCTCATATACGTCCCCACCGAAGCGTTCGAACCTACCCTGAATTAGCCTTAGTCGACCACGCGGGCCCAGTGCGCGTTGGTCGACTTCACACACAACCATCGAGTTTCTTCGCCGGCGTGTGCAGGTTTCCTCACGATGTTTTCCATCACCGTTAGAGCGTCGGATAAACGTACATATGAAATCGAAATTCGGAAACACATTGATACGTGGCAGGATTCGAACCAAGACCTCCCGGACTGGAAGCAGCGGCCCTAGCCATTACACCACCGACGCTTTATCAAACAAATAAATTATTATAACAGCTCATATCGAGGGGCTCGAGCCTACCCTGAATCAGGGCGATTAGGCCTTAGTCGACCACGCGGGCCCAGTGCGGGTTGGTCGACTTCACACACAACCTTCGAGTTTCTTCGCAGGCGTGTGCAGCTTTCCTCACGATGTTTTCCTTCACCGTTAAAGCAATCGGTAAGTACATAACGTAAGTTTTTGAAAAACTCATTGGTACATTGGCCGTCCAGATTTGAACCCGGTACCTCTGGTTAGATGGACCGAGTCGTTACCGGTTGAGCCACCGACGCTTTTTAACAAATAAATAGCTGGACTTAATTTAAAAAAAACTAAAAAATGTCGTACGGACGGACAGACAGCTCAGGTTTAGAAATAGGGTCCCGTTTGAGTAGGTATGAAACTCGAATGTAATTTGTCGACCATCGCACCAATCGTGGTTCGCTCGCACCGCGTTGTGACTAGAGCATGCAATAATATAGCGCAATATATTTTTAAATTTGTTTTTATGAGCTGAAAGTATTTGAAATTGTAATACCGCTTTTGCGAAATTGCGATATGTACAACTTAAGAGCGTCGGTGGCGTAACGGCGAGGGCCGCCGCTTTCTGTCCGGGAGGTCGTGGTTCGAATCCCGCCACGTACCAACGTGATTTCGAATTTCTATTTCATATTTACATTTATCCGACGCTCTTACGGTAAAGGAAAACAACGTGAGGAAACCTGCACACGCCTGCGAAGAAACTCGCAGGTTGTGTGTGAAGTCGACCAACCCGCACTGGGCCCGCGTTGTCGATTAAGGCTCGATCGCCCTAATTCAGGGTAGGCTCGAGACCCTTGGTGGGATGTATATGAGCTGAAATGATGACTTCTTACTATACACACAAAGCCCTTGAAAATCATCAATTTCTTCGTGACTATGTTAAAGCGAGCGAAGCCGCTAGCAAAATCTAGTGCATAATAATTGTACCCAGTTGATGCGATGCAAGTCGGTTTTTAACGAGTTCAGCGTTTTCAATTATTACCCGACTTCACTAAAAGGGGTGTATTGTTTTACCAATGTGTTTTTGTAATATTACAGATGTGTTCCGGCTTAAAGATAATATAGCCATTCAGTAAGAATATAATATTGAAAAAGTCAGATAATATTGAAATTCAGTACAACCCGTAAGCCGCCTCCGTGGCGTAATGGTTAGTCCATTCGCTTCATATATACCAGGAGGTCGCGGTTCGATTTCCGGTGGGTTCAACTTGTAAGACTCAATTTGGATGGTTGTAGGGCATTTTATAAGCCCGGCTGGCTGGCTTTCACCATCTTATCTAAGTCTTGCCGCCAAACATCAGTGTTAACAACATTAATGTGTTCCGGCTTGAAGATAAGATAGCCAGTTCTCCATTGCGTTGGGGAATCTTGGTATGCCCGCTTTCTTCTTTCGGCATCATCGTCACTTACCATCAGGTGCGATTATGTCAATAGCTTACATATTGTGAATAAAAAAATAAAATTAAAAATCGGTTCAGAACTTTTTTTTATTAACAAAAACCATAAAATATAGCAAATATGGTCGTAGCGATTGGAGTCGGTTTTATATCGTTTTTAGTTAAACAATCTTTTAGTATAAAGTTCGTTTACTGAATTAACTGCAGCTTTGACGGCTCGCCAAGAACTCTCCGTCAAAGGGGCCGCCTTGAGTTCAATCGCGTCGCCCGCCGCGCCGCCTCCGACGTTTTCGGCGCTGCGATTGAACTCAAGGCGGCCCCTTTGTCGGAGTGTTTGCCTGTCGCCGATGCAGTTAATTCAGCGAACGAACTTTAAGCATGATGGTGAATTGGAGCGATGTTTCTGTTGTCCTCCTCTAAACTTGGAATACAAATAATATTTTATTCATATCAATTAGTAAATTTGTGAATGCTTTGACCCATTACAAAATCGTATCTGATAAATTCGAGTCTAAAATAAGACGTAACAAAATTCAAGATTAAAAATCATAATCATAAAATAAAAATAACCTAATTTCATTTCAAGAAATAAACAATAATTAGTTAGTAACGTCAAAATTCAATCCTTGAAATAAACCAGATTATGTCATTAGAACATGAAAACAACATGACACGTAAAGTTATACTTAAAAATCATTGAATGTCATTGATACCTTTGACAAGAGTAGGCCAGTTCACACGGACAGCACCAGGTCACGAGTATAACGCGAAAGTCAGCCATTGCTTCCATTAACCATATTAGAGGGAAAGGAACGACCCGGCTCCCGATGCGCCACCATTCGCACAAACATTTAAGCGAGCATGCACCACTCATGTCAATGGTAAGATTAAAAATATTAATTAAAAGAAGTACTATACTTGTCATGTTGTATCTCTTGCATTTCAATTCTTAGGTTGTTAATCTTTTTTTTTATCAATAATTTGAGTGCGTTTGACTGCAACTCACCTGATGGTAAGTGATGATGCAGTCGAGGATGGTACACGCAAACTCAAATAATGCCTATTCAGTATTCACTCCTGCCTTGAAGATCCCCAAATTATAGGAATCGGGAAACACTGATGCAGGCAATGAGTTCCACTCCTGCGCTGTACGCATAATAAATGAAGAAGCCGAATCGTGCGAAAAGGTGGAACATCAACAACAAAGGGGTGCAACCTCTCTCTGCGTCTCGTTGACCGACGGTGGAATGGAGCCGGGGGAATGAGGTCGTTAAGTAATTACTATTAAACATGATTAGTAGTGTTGATAGAAGAAACACTGTCTACCCATACATTTTTGTCATTTAAATATTCGGATGTCTTATAATAACAAAGATGGAATATTCTCATACTCACTAAAGACGTAGACAGCGAATAAGTAGAAGGTAATGCTGCAGTGATGGACTATGGTGGCACCCACCAAGTTGACGCCACCTAGGGCTAACATTCGGGCTGTCATCATGCCTAGACTGGTCACCAGGCCCCTGGAAAAAAAACTTGTCTTATTCAAAACAAGCGTTGAAGAGTAGGGTTGACCACCAACTCTATAACATTGCCAATACCACAGTATATATTATATTACAATCTTCACCAGGTTGTCAGTCCACCGCGTGGGAGGGAGGTCTGCCTACGCAACGTGTGTCTATATTTGTTTAAATTAGTATTTATTCAATATAACTTGATTTTTCTGTTGTTAGCGTACCTAAATAAATAAAATGAAAAAATAATTTTATAGTTTTTTTTAGTTAAGTTGTCAAAACTTTCTTCTTTCCCGGGTCAGCTGTAAAAAATTTCTTTAGAAATGAGCTGAACTTACCTTATAAAATACGTATTTTATGTATCTTGAGTACAATAAACTAAAAAATAAATAAATAAATAATTGTTAGTAAGTACTTTGTGTGTTCATCTGTACCCTCGTATCTCCTAAACTACGTAGCCGATTTTCACAAATGTGTTATCTTTGGATCCGTGCCATCACTTCACGTGTCATAATAGGATACATGGGCGCGGGCAGAATCTTTTACAGGGAATCTACTTCTTGCGCTTTGAAATTCAGTACAACCCGTAAGCCGCCTCCGTGGCGTAATGGTTAGTCCATTCGCTTCATATATACCAGGAGGTCGCGGGTTCGATTTCCGGTGTGTTCAACTTGTAAGACTCAATTTGGATGGTTGTAGGGCATTTTATAAGCCCGGCTGGCTGGCTTTCACCATCTTATCTAAGTCTTGCCGCCAAACATCAGTGTTAACAACATTAAAGTGTTCCGGCTTGAAGATAAGATAGCCAGTTCTCCATTGCGTTGGGGAATCTTCGTAAGTCCGCTTTCATCTTCGGCATCATTGTCACTTACCATCAGAGATGATGCCAAGGGCTTACCAATTATGAATAAAAAAATAAAAAAGCTGTTCTTTTCAATCCTAAAAGTTTAAGGAATTAATTTACTTGAGTGCATTTCAAATATTTAATCGGTTTTTTTTAATTCGAACTTTTTTAAATTGGGATCGAACCAGCGACCTCCTGGTGTGAAGCGAATGGACTAACCATTACGCCACGAAGGCAGAAAAAGAAGCTAAAGGTAAGTTGCTTGAGTGTAGAAGACAACCTTTGATCTGTATACTCCTTCGTATTGCGATCAACAATCATTTGTCCAACACAACTAAAGCAAGAGCAGCGAGCCTGATTTTTTTTAATAAGTATATAAAATCATGTTTTTGTCATATTTTTTTTGTGTGAGTGTATTTTATTCCACGTCAGGGCGGTGCAAGTGCACCTCCTTGCACCTACCTGCCGGCGCTCATTATAGGATACATACATATATATTTTTTAAATGAACATGGTGGACTTTATAGTGCATTACACAACTTATAAATCTTACAATCATATCATAGACGATGTCGAAGGCTCACCAATTGTGAATAAAAAAAAACGTTTGGTGTACGCGCGCTACAATCAAGCCACACGACACGCGGGCACTCTGAATACAAAAATATAGAAATAAAAGTTAAAAAACTTTAACGATTTTCCGTAGTAGGGTTTTTGTTTTTTAAACTTTTATTTTATTAACACGTATCTGCACTGGTTATTCGCAGAAATTAACAAGATTTGAGAAGTCCTCTTGAAGATCTTGTACAGTCGCCATCAGATAATATCTTAGCGGGCGAGGTATTCAAATATTTCTGAGCAGTATTGAGTTTCAATAAATTATGTAGTAGAAGTTTCTATTAATATCTGAACATCTTATTTGTCATGAATATCTGGCTATCAGATTTTTCAATTTGTGGCATTTTAGGAAAAGGTGGGTACAGTCGAGTTTATTAGTATATTGGCAGGGCCAATGATTCGAAATATTGTAAGCGTGGAAATGAACACAAATTTCTATAAAAACTTAGATATTAATAAAATTTTATCAAATAAACAGTTCATTAATATGTTACGGTAGGGTAGACAATCATATCTGACTACTGGATAAAACTGTTAACTGACTGAATGATATCTGACTTATTGATATTAGGTTTAGTCACATATTTATGACATCACAGACTGTTTACAATTTATTGCTAGGCAAAGCTGTTTAGAGTTTTATGACACTTATCATTGCATTATTTTTTTTGATTCATGAACATGTACAGATATTAACGAACTCGACTGTACCTCACGTGATTGTATGTAAAGAGCATATTGAAAAATCTGCTGCTCAGATATTTATGACAAATTGAATATTCAGATATTAACAGCAACTTTTAGCGTTGTGGCTAGCCGACCCGACTGCCCTATCTTGTGGAAATTGGTACGGCTGCATGGTAGTTTTAATTTGTGTAACCTTACTAACCCTAATGTCTTTATAATATTTTCTTGTACTAACACTCTATGGATTATGTTGTCCGAAATAAATGTTTTGTTTGATTTGATTTTAGTGTACCTACATAATTTATTTAAATTCAACACTGCTGAGAAATATATGAACAACTCGCCCGGTACGATATATCTGATGGCGACTATACCAATAGTACTAATTCCGAAGCTCACCTGTAACTAGTCGGATACAAATCCACAAAAAAACCAGCGACACACCCAATTCCAACCGCAGTAGTCTGGACCAAAGTGAATACGATCAGAGTGCCCACTGGGTTGCTGATATTGTCCACTGTGACCAGACATACTGCTGACAGGAGATAGCAGGTAATCAGCACCAGGCGCCGCCATCTGGGCAGAGAAAAAATACAAGGTCATAGATACTGTTTTTTTTTCAGATATTAATAGCAACTTTTAGTGTAAAAAGACAAGCTTGTTGTTGGCCGTGGGGGCCTTTACAACTTCACCGGGCAGGGGAGGCGAGTGCAGAAACCCCTTAACCTAGAGTAAAGCAAAAAGATGCAACTGCCTAAGGGCGCCCAGGTGGGCACGGACCTCGGCTTAGGTCGTTGCTTGGACGGGGGAGGATCGGAGAGAAGCGGCCTGGTACGTGCCGGTAGCGCTGGTAAGCGCCAGCTCGGGGGGACGACGCCGGACAGAATGTCGGTGTAGTGTTTCTCTGTGGGTTAGGGGGCGGGGTCAGGGCAGCTACGGCTAGCGTGGTCGGGTCGTCGGGGTTAGTGAGTACGTGTCTGGGGCGTCGGATTACGCCAATGGGGTTCGCGGGTAGCTCGTAAACGGCGGCGTTTACGAGTAGGGAGTTGGGGTGGTGTTCGGTAGACTTGAAGTAGCGGATGGAGGCCTGCTTTAGGTATTGAGCTATGGTGGGGAGCTCTAAATCGCAATGGAGATTTTTATTCCGCAGGAACCACGGGCAACCCGTGGCTCTAAGCATGAAGCGATTTTGGATTCTCATAGATTTTAATGTAATCTATGCATTGAACCTCATATACTTTGGTTTTTTCAAGATTTTAGGCCCGGTAGTTTCAGAGATAAGGGAAGGGGAAATAGTCAATTTTCACATAGTGTCTTAAATAACTTCAAAACTATTTATATTTAGTATTAAAAAATGATATTCTCTTAACAAGCCCTTTCATTTGATATATCACACGGTACACAGTTTGCGAAACTTTTTTTTCTAATTTACTCCCCAAAAGTGGGCCCAATATTCGTCCGTCTTTGGGTCACCAATTTACAAATGTCTACCAAATTTCAATTCAATCGGTCCAGAAGTTTCGGAGCAAATTGACTGCAACAGACGGACGGACGGACAGACATACACACTGTGATCCTATCATGGTTCCGTTTTTACCTTTTAAGTAACGGAACCATTAAAACTGTATTTCTCATTAATAACGATCTGGGTGAAAAAGACGTGTTTTCAGGGGAAATCCTGTTTAGTCTTTCCAAAACAAGTATTGCGATACCGACACAGATATACCACAGATGAGATACGAGTTACTTGTTATACATCATCCGATTCATCATCGTCATCATACCAGACGAAGGACGTACACTGCTGGACAAAGGTCGCCGTAGAGAATTTCTACGACTACCTGACGAGGTCATCGGTCCACCGACTGGGAGGCCTTCCTACACTACGCTTCCTACACTCGAGAACTTTACTGCCTCAAGCTTAGCTAATACTGCTCCGGCCGATGCAGCCGCGTAGGAGTAAGTCTGGACAGGTGCGATTAGCGCCGGAAAGTGACAGTGCCTACAGCTCCGGTACCACACCGGATATGTGGGAGCCAGCTTTTTTGGCGTCCCGAGCGGGGATCGAACTGCCAGCAGCGAAAGCCGCGGGAGGTGAGCGTGCCTACAGCTTCGGGACCTACCTGGACAGTAGGTAGTGGTTCTCTTCCACGAGGCACTCGCCTTGCAGAGTACCGGGACAAGCGTCTTGGCGGTAAGACCTACCGTAACTGGTCCTTGTCTTCACCTTATGGTGTTGGCAGGAATAGCGGCCCTCACTGTATGCCCGAGGGTAGGAAAGTGGTATATCATAAACGTAGTAGTTTTAGCGTATCTGGTAGGTATACGAGAGGGGAATGCCTCAACGACCATCTGTTCTCCGATTGTGATCCGATTATCGATATAAAATTATTTCAAAATCGATTTTCTGGTTAACAACAAATTAAAGACTACGTTTGTATGGGATTTATGAACTCCAGCGTGACTAGACCTATTTAAACTTGGCCCGATGTTTGGGTTATGGCCTAACCTTCCCGAGTTTGGGAAGAGTAATTAATAGTGATCTTCGTATCTTAAGACCTGGCAACGGTGGAAGCGAGAAGATTGAGGCTCATGAAGACAAGTCCAAGGAGAATTCCGGCGTAGATGGTGTTTAGGGAGATTGTGTCGTCGCAGGTGAGCTGAAAACAAAACAGAGCTGTAGTTAACTCAGCCGGAAGGCGTCCATTATATAGTTACTCCTAATTATAAAGTTATACCCCGCTAGGAATGAAACCCGGCCATGGAGGCGGTAGGTAAAAACTACCTTCATCCAGCTGCTTCTTGCTAGCATACCTAGATCCATTATCAGTCCTCCTGGTGGGGGTTCATCCAACACGTCTTCTGGCCGATGATTGACACTCAAGAACCCCATCGGTTATTGGTTCTACACGAGTTTTAAGTTTTACACGACAGCTTCCATACTTGGTTTGTTCGCATCACACTTCAAACTCAAACTTTGTACTTTAACAAGTTTAAGTTATTAGTAGGACATTTTCTAAGCCCGCCTGCCTAGCAACCACCTTCTTACACACAACACACACACAACACACACGAAAGTAAGCACACACACACACAGTCCGACACCTACAGCAAAATGACAGTTACCTGATAAGACATTTAATTATTGAATCTTTACTGAGCTTACATTAGGTTCGTCAATAGTGCTAACATTAGCGACGACTCGATGGCAGAAGCTGATGATTTCGGCCGGAGCGCCCTCAGAGTAAGAGCTGAAGAACATATTCACCATCACCGGGTACCACATGATGAAAACGTTGTTGCTGTAAAACATTACCTATGCTGCAAAATCATTTATAGTTTCAGAATAGACTCGTAAGCAACTAAAAGTAAATGTATTCTGCTGTTGCTTCCCTGTGGTTACAGAAAAAAATTAAAAAAAAAATTAAAAAAAAAAATAATAAAAAAAAAATTACCTAAACTTTTCCGTCGTCGGTGGCGCAACGGCAAGGGCCGCTACCTCCTATCCGGGAGGTCGTATTTCGAATCCTGCCATGTACCAATGTGTTTTCGAATTTTGACTCATATGTATACGTTTATCCGACGCACTTACGGTGAAGGAAAACATCGTGAGGAAACCTGCACATACCAGCAGAGAAACTCGCAGGTTGTGTGTGAAGTTGACCAACCAGGACTGGACCCGCGTGGTCCGCTAAGGCCCGATCGCCCTAATTCAGTGTAGGCTCAAGCCCCTCGGTGGGGACGTATATATGAGCTGATGCGATGGATGACCTAAACTTTTTCGTCAATAGTATATTTTTTCAGTTCCCCATTGCGTTGGGGAATCTTGGTAAGCCCGCTTCCATCTTCGGAAACATCGTCACTTACCGCCAGGTGAGATATTGTCAAGGGTTTACCAATAGGGGATCGGACTGCTCGTCATTTGACTTACTTTTTATTTTTATTTATTTATTTATTTCACAATTTATTGCACACAGAAATAGGGACAAACAAACATTAAACTAGATAAGAACATACAAAAGGTACAGCTTATTTCTATTAGAAATTTCTTCCAGCAAACCTAGAAAAGAGAAATTACAAAAGAATGATGATTTCATGATCTGTCAAAAACGAAATTTTGTTCTAAAAAGGTTTGAAATACCCACAAGTGACGTCATAGATTTTTAGCGTCATTGACGAACTTATTTTGTGTATTTGATCAATTAAAAATTGAAGACGTGATGGAAAAACAAAACAAGTAAGGTTTTTTGAAACATCAAGAGGAGAGCAATTTAGGAAATCATATTTCAGAATTTATATTTGATGCAGTCCGATCCCCTATTGTGAATAAAAAAATTCGTACAAAAACATTCAATAAATATAACTAAATAAAATAAAAATCACAAAAGAATTTAAAACACTTGGCGCCACCTTCTTTGCGGAAAAACCATGGAACTAAAACTCTCAACATTTTCGCAATGAAGATGGTCCACACTCCACAGATAATAGTATATTTACTGGCTGTTTGAGTTTGTCTATGTCACATGAAGGAAATTAAAAAACTAATTACTTTTCACTCCCTAGAGACTAAAGTGGTCACTTTAGTCCCGCTTCGTGGGGCTATATTGGCGTACTTTTAGGGCATGAGAAGTGAAATCTTATATATAAAATTTTCGTGTCACAATGTTCGTTCCCGTACTCCTCCGAAACGGCTTGACCGATTCTCATGAAATTTTGTGAGCATATATTGAGTAGGTCTGAGAATCGGCCAAAATTTATTTTTTATTTTTTTAGGGTAGGGTAGTGTAGGGTAGTGTAGGGTAGGGTAGGGTAGGGCAGGGTTGGGTAGTGTAGTGTAGTGTATGTAGGGTAGGGTAGGGTAGTGTAGGGTAGGGTAGGGTAGTGTAGGGTAGGGTAGGGTAGTGTAGTGTAGGGTAGTGTAGGGTAGGGTAGTGTAGTGTAGTGTATGTAGGGTAGGGTAGTGTAGGTTAGGGTAGTGTAGGGTAGGGTAGTGTAGGGTAGGGTAGGGTAGGGTAGTGTAGTGTAGTGTAGGGTAGGGTAGGGCAGTGTAATGTAATGTAAGGCGGTACGTAGTTCGCCGGGACAGCTAGTATAATATATAATTATGTATTTTGGTGTGGTGTTACTGGAGTCAACTAACGTAGTTCTTTCTTTTAAATACCTAGATCATAAAAAAACCGACCAAGTGCGAGATGGACTCGTACACCGAGGATTCTGTAGCACCACAACTCTCCACACAAGTAGAACAATGATGCATATTCATTTCAAAGAAAAGACATTCACGCGAGCGACAAAAATTTTTTTTGGAGTTTACTCCTTAAGAATCGATTTGCATATAAGGCGCCCGGTATGAAAAAAATATGAGGAGTAAAATCTAGTGATCGAAAACGTAGTTTGTTGTCAGGATTGGCTGAATCTGACAAAAAGAATATAAGTCACTACGAAATCTAAAATGAAGTCACAACACAGTAATCAAATCAGATCTGTTATTGTTGCAGTCTTACAATTTTTGATCTGATAAGATTTTAAAATTTGTGATTTTTATATAATTTGGTATTCCACTCCATCATGGGTGTCAATTTTGTGAAAGCAGATAGCAGAAACTTGCCCAAAGTGGACGCAATCTTGTTCTTTAAAAATAACCCCGATTTTTATTCTGCAGAGCTGAGAAATGTAAAAACAGCAATGTAAGTACTATAAAATAATATAACACTACCTACGTAAGTAACCTTAATTCTGCTAAGGCGAAATAATAGTCTTTCTTTCAGTAGTAGTTTTTTAGGTTATAAAGAATAAATTTTGTTTACAGTAAGTAATTAGTTTGCATTTTCAGGGCTGCACGAGAATTTACAAATTCACTTTGGTGATAGACGAGACTAAAGGTGAAATCGTCAGTTGCCAGTGCTTGGACTGTGCAGCTTTAGCTGGTGGTTGTAAGCATGCAGTGGCATTTTTGATGTGGACCCATCGTCGCAGTGAAGAACCTTTCTTGCGTGAATGTTACTGGAAAAAACCCGTCCTCTCGAGAGTAGGGACTACTATGAAATACGTCACTGTATATCAAATTTGAAAAAAAAAACAGCTCCACATCATGAAACCAGCACAGACCTTTTCCACGGGTTTCTTCAAGAAGCAAAAAAGAAGAAAATTATGAATTGTGAACTTTTAAAGTATCAGAACGACTTTAAACACAGTGATGTTCAACAGTTTTCATTTCCTTATTCAAGTGAGTGATGATATAAAGAAAGATGTCAACAAATTACTAGAAACATTACAAGAGAAACTTAACAAAAATGCTCTTGATTTAATTGAAGAGTCAACACAAAACCAATGTTAGAGCCCTTTATGGTATGACCTAAGATATGCTCGTATAACCGCATCTAAAGCATACGAGGTTAGTCGCTGCCAAACACCAAATGGATCATTAGTAGCTGCGACCATGGGAGCTAAAATACCTGACACATCAGCTATGAAAAGAGGCCGGAAATTGGAATGATTAGTTATAAAAACTGTGCAGAGTAAACTTAAAACTAAAGTCAAGCCCTGTTTTGTGCCTGTTTAGACAATCGTACTTAAGTACTTAAGCGTCGGTGGCTCAACCGGTAACGACTCGGTCCATCTAACCAGAGGTACCGGGTTCAAATCTGGACGGCCAATGTACCAATGAGTTTTTCAAAAACTTACGTACATACTTACCGATTGCTTTAACGGTGAAGGAAAAACATCGTGAGGAAACCTGCACTGGGCCCGCGTGGTCGACTAAGGCCTAATCGCCCTGATTCAGGGTAGGCTCGAGCCCCTCGGTGGGGACGTATATGAGCTGTAATGATGATGACTTAAGTAGTAAACTCCAGTCGTGCGTCGGAGCTGACACACACACTTTTTTTTATTCAGTTTGGATTTCTTAACTTAAGTACAACTCACACTCTGCCGGTTTTTACTATTTACTAGTTGTTGCCCGCGACTTTGTTATATAAAAAAAAAAAATCGGTCGAGCCGTTCTCAAGTGATGATGCTGAAGGTGATTAATTTTAATATATGAGTAGGTATATAGATTGTGTAACTTTAGAATTAGTACTATAATCACACCAAGTTTCACGCTATCACCCTTGTTAAGAAAGATCAATAATGAAAAAAATTTTGTAAATCGCCTGTACTCACATATATCACATATACTCGTATTATTTGAAACTGATGTATTTCAGCCGGATACCTGTTACGGTTAAAAATAACCACCCTGTAAAGGTCTGACAGACAGACAGACAGACGAACGGACAGACAGCGTTGGCTTAGTAATAGGATCCCGTGTATCTAATACGGAACCCTTAAAATCAAGAATCTCTTACGCTGGCAGATAAGTCCACCTTGGTAGAGGTCTACATGATAAATGATGAAGCTTCGTTGCAAAATAAAAACTTAAGGTTAACTTACGCACAACAGCAAATAGACCTCAAGTTAAGGTTAACTTACGCACATCAGCAAATAGACATTAAGTTAAGGTTAACTTACGCACAACAGCAAATAGACCTCAAGTTAAGGTTAACTTACGCACATCAGCAAATAGACCTCATGTTAAGGTTAACTTACGCACAACAGCAAATAGACAACAAGTTAAGGTTTAAGTACGCACAACAGCAAATAGACCTCAAGTTAAGGTTAACTTACGAACATCAGCAAATAGACCTCAAGTTAAGGTTAACTTACGCACATCAGCAAATAGACCTCATGTTAAGGTTAACTTACGCACAACAGCAAATAGACAACAAGTTAAGGTTTAGGTACGCACAACAGCAAATATACCTCAAGTTAAGGTTAACTTACACACAACAGCAAATAGACATCAAGTTAAGGTTAACTTACGCACAACAGCAAATAGACATCAAGTAGAATAGTTGTAAAGTCCTCCAAAGCAACGGGGGCTGGAACAGAGGCAGCGTTTGCTTCTTAATTGATTCCCAGAAAGTGTCATTGCTGTGATCCTCTTCGGTTTTTAATAATATTGATTTCACCTAAAAGGGCGAAATAGACATAGATAGATAATTATAATGCAGCTCCACCTGCGCAGGTCCCGTTTCTTGCCGATCCCGAAGGAATTTCCTCAAATCCTTTTTTAGCGGATATTCACGTCCTAATTTCTATCTGTATTCCAAATTTCAGCGAAATCCGTTCACTGGTTTCGGCTGTGCGTTGATATACCAGTAAGTCACCTTTTCCTTACAGATGATGATTTTTCTTGAAGATGTAGTCTTGCGTAGATCGAGCGTCGGTGACGTAACGGCTAGGGCGGCTACCTCCTGCCCGGGAGGTCGTGGTTCAAATCCTGCCGCGTACCAATGCGATTTAGAATTTTGATTTTATATGTACGTTTCTCCGACGCTTTTACGGTGAAACAAAACATCGTGAGGAAACCTGCACACGCCTGTGGAGAAACTCGCAGGTTGCGTGTGAAGTCGACCAACCCGCACTGGGCCCGTGTGGTCGACTAAGGCCCGATCGCCCTAATTCAGGGTAGGCTCGAGCCCCTCGGTGGGGACGTATATGAGCTGATATTTATGTAAGTTTATCCGACGCTGTTACAGTGAAGGAAAACATCGTAAGGAAACCTTACGCTTGCAAAGAAAGTCGAAAGTTGTGTGTAAAGTATTGTAATGAGTTGATTACCGGATATACTTCCATTTTTCCTCCGTTAGTAACATAAATCTTCTTTAGAACTTCCAAAGCGTTGCAAACTTCTCCCTTGTTGGCCAAGAACTTAGGACTCTCGTGGAGAAAGAAGATCAATAGTGCTCCGACGCCCAGAGGAATAGCCACGATTAAAGTGTACAGCCTCCAGGGTCTGAAGACGATGCCCAGCCAGGGTATGGGTACGTTTAAGCTCAAAGGCATGATGAAGTAGGCCAATGCTGAAACATTTATATGAAAACGCTGTTTATGATGGACTAAACCGAGTTTCTATGTGACTAGATGCCAATGTATATGGAAACGCTGTTTATGATGCACTAAACCTAGTTTCTATGTGACTAGATGCCAATTTATATGGAAACGCTGTTTATGATGCACTAAACCTAGTTTCTATGTGACTAGATGCCAATTTATATGTAAACGCTGTTTATGATGCACTAAACCTAGTTTCTATGTGACTAGATGCCAATTTATATGAAAACGCTGTTTTATGATGCACTAAACCTAGTTTCTATGTGACTAGATGCCAATTTATATGGAGACGCTGTTTATGATGCACTAAACCTAGTTTCTATGTGACTAGATGCCAATTTATATGGAGACGCTGTTTATGATGCACTAAACCTAGTTTCTATGTGACTAGATGCCAATTTATATGAAAACGCTGTTTTATGATGCACTAAACCTAGTTTCTATGTGACTAGATGCCAATTTATATGGAGACGCTGTTTTATGATGCACTAAACCTAGTTTCTATGTGACTAGATGCCAATTTATATGGAAACGCTGTTTATGATGCACTAAACCTAGTTTCTATGTGACTAGATGCCAATTTATATGGAGACGCTGTTTATGATGCACTAAACCTAGTTTCTATGTGACTAGATGCCAATTTATATGGAGACGCTGTTTATGATGCACTAAACCTAGTTTCTATGTGACTAGATGCCAATTTATATGGAAACGCTGTTTAATGATGCACTTAACCTAGTTTCTGTGGCTTGATGCCAATTTTCGACCTAGTTCCAAAAAGGAGAAGGTTCACAATTCGATTGTGGTTTTTTTGTATATTTATTACGCGACATCTTCGCAGATTGTGATACAATTTTCATCTTTTTTTTTATTTTCAATGAGGTATGCTGCCAGGTTGGTCCCATATAAATTGTATCAAATTGGTGTAGTACTTTTTTAAGAAAACCAAGAAAAACCATTCTTACTAATATTACAAATGTAAAAATGTGTTTGTTTGTTTGTTACCTTTTCACGCTTCAACACCTTGCCCAATCTTGATGAAATTTGGCATGGAGGTAGCCTGTGTCACAGGGAAGGACATAGTTTACTTTTTATACCGTGTAAATAGCATAGTCCGATGCAGTTCCTGAGAGAACTAAAAAAAATGACTTTTTTGATTCATTTCTTTAAAATCGCAACGGTTCAATGGATTGTTGATTTTTTGCACAGAGATAGTCGAGGAAGTGTGAAATGAAATAGACTGCTGATCAGAATAGCCCTATCTGGGATAGGGATCTGGAGAAAACTAATGTCCACGCTCGCGAGCCGCTGCGCCTCGCGCACCACTCACCCTCAATGACAGCCATAAAAACTATGTCCACGTGGGCTAAGCCACGGGCAAAAGCTAGTAAGTAATAATACACAATTGTAATAAGTTGTTGCGATGGAAGTTGGGCTATAAACATGTTTAGCGTTTTTATAAGAAGCTGTTTTCAAAATATGAGGCAGTATAAGTTTAGACACTAGCCATAAAATCTTGTCCACTCCAGACTTAGCCTAGTAAGAAATTGCTTGTAGCGATTTATTTTTAGGGTTCTGTATCATGTAACGGGACCCTTGTACCAAGCCACGCTGTCAGTCCGTCTGTCAGACTTTTAAAAGGCTGTAGCTTTTGAACCGTAACAAAAATTTAAATAATTCTAAAATCAGGGAAACCCCGTGTTTTAATAGGTTTTTTTTTTTTTGCTGCATCGTAAAAACAGTAACAAATAAAAGCGTGAAACTTAGTTTGTATTCAAAAACATGAAAACAAATAACGATAACCTGCCAAGTGTGAGTCGTACTCGCGCTAAAGAGTCCACACCGATTGATAAAAAACATTTTTTTGTCGCTCGCGTTGATGTCTTATGTTTGAATTGAATAGACATTGTTGTTTTGACTTGTGTGGAGAGGTCTGGTGATACAGAATCCTCAGTGTGAGAGTCCAACTCGCACTTGACCGGTTCTTTTAACCCACTGCCAAAAAAGGAGGTTAATCTTTTTACTGTGTATGTATGTACTAGCTTTTGCCTGCGGCGTCGCCCGCGTGGACATCGTTTTTGACACGTCTTTGAGGGTGAGTAGTGCCCTTTCCTTGAGGGAGGCCTTTCTCCAGCAGTGGACGTTTTTCGGCTGATATGATGATGATGAATAAAAAAAATCAAACTGCATAAAAAAATACGAGTGTGATTTAGACCACATGACTGAAGTAAAACATCTTTAGCTCCATCTACGACGCCAGCAACTAGTAACGCTCTCGTCACGCATTCATCAGCTTACTCCCCAAGTCAAGCGTGCGTAAAGAAGTTTTACTTCAAAGAAGTAACAAATTTAACCGTTTCTTTTCGTTTCTGAGAAAAAGGGTTCATAAAAGACGTGATTCTATAAGGATTCCGTTTTTCCTTTTGAGGTACCAAACCCTAATAATCGAAAACGTTAAAAATAACCGACCGCGATAACAAAATTGCGGTGTTTATACTACTAAACCGATTTTGATAAAAATTTTAATGTCCCCTTAGGTGAAAGATATTTCATTACCATCATTATATCAGCCAAGGGACGTCCGCTGCTAAACAAAGGCCTCCACTATGTTAGTACTAATATACAGGGTGTAATAAAATTGGTGTAGGTCCCGTTAACTGGGGCTTCTACTCATCATACTGAACAACCTTTGAGGATCCTAATATTTTTTTTAGAATTTACTATGGGTAGAAAGTTGTTCAGTATGACGAGTAGAACCCATAGTTAACGGGACCTACACCAATTTTGTTACACCCTGTATATACTTTGCCTCCAATAAGGACATCCACAACGACCCGCTTATTCCCATTCGTCACCCCGGGCTTTGTCCCCACTATGATAAATAAAACCCATAACATTATTCTTCAGTGGTGACGAATGAGATGTGATTAATTTCCATTTGTTGCTTAACACCACAAAAGTATTTGACGCCACCACCTGAAGGAATAAATTAGGTCGAGTTGAATCCTTACTAATATTATAAATGTAAAAATGTGTTTGTTTGTTTGTTTGCTTGTTACCTTTTCGCGCTTCAACACCTTAACCAAACCAGGTAGCTTGTGTCACGGGGAAGGACATAGGCTAGTTTTTATCTCGTGAAAATAGCATAGTCCAATGTAGTTCCTGAGGGAACTGGAAAAAATAATCTTTTTTTGGCTAATTTCTTTAAAATCGCAACGGAACAATGGATTTTTGTGTTTTTTTGTATAGATGGTTGAGGAGTGTCATAGATTGCTAATCACAATAGCCCGATCTGGGATAGGGATCTGAAGAAAACTCATTTCCACGCTCGCGACTCACCCTCAAAGGCGGTCATAAAAACGTCATAAAGGCGAAGCCGCGGGAAAAACTAGTACATTAAAAAAATTGTTTAAAAGATAGAAAATCAGTTTGCATCAGATATTTCTGGTATCTGTGTCAAGCAGTTTTGCTCATTGAACGAAATTACAATGCGCAAGTAAGAAGAAAAATGCAAGCTAACCAGTGACTTATAAATTAGGTACTGTGAAGCTAACTCAATCTCTAAGCTCTCTTCCCCCCGGACCTCGGAACGAAGTCACAACGCCCACGTTTTTATTTGTTTAAAAATACATATATCCATTAATTTCACTCCAAGTGCATATTTAAGTGTAAAATCAGTGGCTGTGGTGTGTATCCAATATTAATTTGTAATCATTAAGTGAGTTAAGCGCAATTAACTCACTCCGAGTGTGCAAGCCTACAACCACCTACAACAAACGGCAAGTGACATCTTTGTTTTGTTACACTAAAGACTACACACCTTGGAGTGCTGTAATTAAATGATTGTTTATTTCTTGATTTTTCACAAATGAAATTATGTGTGTTAGAGAGAGTGTAATTTTCACCTATTTTGAATAAATACCTTGAATCTTGAATTCTAGCTGTGGCATACCACCGCGAATCGCGCCGCCCGTCGCACCGCCCGCCGCGCCGCCAGAAGCTGTGGCCAGACCCTTAGCATAACATGATAAACTCACAGTAGAACACCAGCTCGGAAGCGAGATTGAAGCTCATCATAATAAGCATAAATCGACTTCGGTGCACGGTGCCCGTACATTCGCCAAGGTACGTCATAGTCAGTGTAAACGCTGCTGTCGAGCTAAAAATTGATATCGTAAAGGTAATATAAGTTTCCACTAGAAGGACAGCGTACCCAAAAGAAGGGGGCGCGCTAAGACCTAAACCCTGACACTCTTTATCGCATGGCAAGCGATATCACAAAGAGAAAGAGGCAAAAGCTGGAGAAGCATTACGGATATGCTGGAACCACTTCACACCTGGAACCCGTGATTTTTTTATCCCTAATTGATAAGCTCTTGGCATCACCTCACCTGATGGTATGTGATGATGATGCTGAAGATGGAAGTGGGCTTGCAGAGATATCAACGCAATGGGAAACTGGCCATCTTATCTTTGGCTGCATGACTTAGGTAAGATAGTAGAAGATAGCCGGACGGGTTTATGAAACGTCTTAGTACCCGCCAAATCGAGTCACACAAATTAAGACCTCGCCAGGAATTGAACCCGCGACCTTGTGGCGTGAAGTGGCATTGTTAAGCTTCTTGGCATGCAAATAAAATGACCATTTGGATATATAACTATTTCATATTGTAAAAACCGCCTAAGTGCGATTCTGCCTAGCACTCCGAGGGATCCGTACCACTACACCTCTCCACACAACTATATGTAGTAAAATGATAATGATACCTATTCATCATTACAGCTCATATACGTCCCCACCGAGGGGCTCGAGCCTACCCTGAATCAGGGCGATTAGGCCTTAGTCGACCACGCGGGCCCAGTGCGGGTTGGTCGACTTCACACACAACCTTCGAGTTTCTTCGCAGGCGTGTGCAGGTTTTCTCACGATGTTTTCCTTCACCGTTAAAGCAATCGGTAAGTATGTACGTAAGTCTACTTCAGTATTAATACAATAATCACACCGAGATTCACGCTTGTATATATTACCGTTTTTACGATAGAGCTAAATAAAAAATCATTTTGAACACCTATAAAAAACACGTTTTTTTGAAGTGAAAACTTCTTTAGCGGCGTTGTGCACTTTTTTTGTAATGGATAAAAAAATGTTAAACTCGCGTCAGGGCACGTGACCTGATCGAAAATTCGTAAGACGGATGGAGATTAGACAGCCGGCGCGGCTTATGAGAGGAAGTATCCCCCTCTCTTTCTACGGCGCGGCGAAAATGTATGCCTGCGCCTGCTGTTTCGTTTAGGCGGCGCAGGACGCTTGCGCGAATGTTCGTATCAAAGCAATTCGTGCAAAATTATTCCCTAACCATTCCAAAATATCAAAAATGCACAACGTTAATATTCAAGTTTTCACTTCTGCCGGCACTCCCGGAGTGCAACCCGTTTTTTTTATCTTACTAATTTTTAGTATACTATGTTATAGCGGCAGCAAAAATACATATTATGTGAAAATTTTAACTGTACACTTATTACGGGTTATGGAATACAGCCCGCTGACGAACGGACAGACGGACAGACAGCGGAGGCTTAGTAATGGGGTCCCGTTGAGTATACGGAACCCTAAAAAGTACCAGCACTAAAGAACTTAATTCTTTTTATAATTTTCAATTTGCATTAGTACTGACGCCGCCGTTTTTACGGCGACTTTAATTAGTACTGATGCCGTTTGTACACCGACTTAAATTGGTACTGACACCGTTTGCGCACCGATTCAAATTGGTAGTGACGTTGCCGTTTGTACTTCGACCTAAATTAGTACTGACGCAGCCGTTTGTACACCGACTTAAATTAGTACTGATGCCGTTTGTACACCGATTTAAATTAGTACTGACGCAACCGTTTGTACACTGACTTAAATTAGTACTGATGCCGTTTGTACACCGATTTAAATTAGTACTGACGCAACCGTTTGTACACTGACCTAAATTAATACTGCCGCAGCCGTTTGTACACCGACTTAAATTAGTACTGATGCCGTTTGTACAACGATTTAAATTAGTACTGACGCAGCCGTTTGTACAACGACTTAAATTAGTACAGATGCCGTTTGTACACCGATTTAAATTAGCACTGAAGCAGCCGTTTGTACACCGGCTTAAATTAGTAATGACGCCATTTGCACACCGATTTAAATTAGCACTGACGTAGCCGTTTGTACACCGACTTAAATTAGTACTGACGCCATTTGTACACCGACTTAAATTAGTACTGACGCCGTTTGCACACCGATTTGAATTAGTACTGACGCCACCGTTTGTACACCGACTTAAATAAGTACTGATGCCGTTTGGACAACGACTTAAATAAGTACTGACGCCGTTTGTACACCGACTTAAATTAGTACTGACGCCCTTTGTACACCGACTTAAAAAATGAGGAAGTTCTCTATTTGTCTGTATACAAAAGGTAAAACGGAACCATTATAGGATCACTCGCGTATCTGTCTGCCTGTCCGTCTGTCCGTCCGTCCGTTTGTCACAGCTAATTTGCTCCAAAACTACTGTACCCGATTTTTTAACATTTGTAAAATCATAAAAAATAACCATAGATTAAAATACAAAAATTGAGAACGTTAAAAAAGTTAAGGGGTGATAAATACCGCAGAGTTTGATTGGCGTTATTAAAGAAAATAAGTTTTAGGGTTCCGTACCCAAAGGGTAAATATGGAACCCCATTACTAAGACTTCGCTGTCCGTTCGTCTGTCTGTCTGTACCAGGACAAGCGTCTTGGCGGCAAGACCTACCGTAACTGGTCCTTGTCTTCACCTTATGGTGTTGGCAGGAATAGCGGCTCACACTGTTATGCCCTAGGGTAGGTAAGTGGGGACGCTATATCATAAACCTGGCAGTCTAGCGTATCTGGTAGATGTGCGAGAGGGCATGTCTGTCTGTCTGTTTACTCTGCCTAGAGCTACCCGGCTAGGTGGAGTTCGCAGCCGGAACGACGGATCCGGCTGTTTGGATCAGGGTACTACGGGGTCGGGGGTAGCCCACCGCTTGCCTGCCGTTGGTCTATCGCCTTCGGCACTCTGGCTTGTCGGTCCCCCGACTGGGTCATAGACTCGTAGTGGTATGTGGTTAGTTGCAGGGGTTGGGCAATGTTTGTTGCCTGGCAAGCACGTTGCGTCCAGGCGTCCTTCCCCGCGCGCAACTAGTGTTGTCGTAGCCGGCCACGTGGGTTATGGGCGAAAACAACGCGGGGCACGTGAGTTGTCCATTAAGCGGAACTGCTGGTTTAACAACTGGCAGGGAAGCATCTCCGGCACTTGCCTGGTCAGCAAGAAGAGCTAAGCTAGTACTGCTCCGGCCGATCCAGCCGCTAGGAGTAAGTCTCCAGCCATCGTGACACTGTACCCGAACATGTCCATTCCGACTGCTAAGGAAATAACGCTGCATGCTAGCAGCACAAGTCGGTTGTAGCAGCCATGTCCTGGAAGGTGGAATAGGACACAAAATTATCCAGAAGTTTCAACATCCCACAGTACCTCCACTATTAGGGCACTCGGGTCTGACGCAGTGATGCAACGATTCCTGATTTTACGATTACGATTACGAATACGATTATCAATTCTGTCAATCGATCTACGATTACGAATTGCGAAGGATTACAATTACAGAGAAGAGTAAAATTTGATCGATTTTAACAACTACTTTAAAAAAATTACTGTATAATATCTATTTAATAATAATCAAAATAAATGACAGACAAGTTTTTAATCAAAACACAACATAAGTTGATTAATTGGAGGCATAATCTATTCCTTTTGCGTGTTTGCAGCAATCTAGCCGTCAAAAATAGACGTTCCGTTGAAACTGTGGAAGCTTTCAGCAAAGTTTTATATTAGTACTAACATACAGTATGGACACTCCCTACCGCTCTCTAGATTCCGACCTCACCCCCTCGTTATCCAGATTGATTCAGATTGGTTACAGTTTGGTTTTTGAACGTATAAGATTACGCCGCGGTTTTGTTTGCTCCATCATTTGTTTTTAGAAATGTCATTTCACGACCGTTGTATGCAGTTTCCGGGCAGTGCTTTCAGTGAGAAATATCTAAGACTTCGCTGTCCGTTCGTCTGTCTGTCTGTCTGTTTACTCTGCCTAGAGCTACCCGGCTAGGTGGAGTTCGCAGCCGGAACTACGGGTCCGGCTGTTTGGATCAGGGTACTACGGGGTCGGGGGTAGCCCACCGCTTGCCTGCCGTTGGTCTATCGCCTTCGGCACTCTGGCTTGTCGGTCCCCCGACTGGGTCATAGACTCGTAGTGGTATGTGGTTAGTTGCAGGGGTTGGGCAATGTTTGTTGCCTGGCAAGCACGTTGCGTCCAGGCGTCCTTCCCCGCGCGCAACTAGTGTTGTCGTAGCCGGCCACGTGGGTTATGGGCGAAAACAACGCGGGGCACGTGAGTTGTCCATTAAGCGGAACTGCTGGTTTAACAACTGGCAGGGAAGCATCTCCGGCACTTGCCTGGTCAGCAAGAAGAGCTAAGCTAGTACTGCTCCGGCCGATCCAGCCGCGTAGGAGTAAGTCTGGACAGGTGCGATAAGCGCCGGGAAGTGAGCGTGCCTACAGCTCCGGTACCACACCGGATATGTGGGAGCCAGCTTCTCTGGCGTCCCGAGCGGGGATCGAACCGCCAGCAGCGAAAGCCGCGGGAGGTGAGCGCGCCTACAGCTCCGGGACCTACCTGGACAGTAGGTAGTGGTTCTCTTCCACGAGGCACTTGCCTTGCAGAGTACCAGGACAAGCGTCTTGGCGGCAAGACCTACCGTAACTGGTCCTTGTCTTCACCTTATTGTGTTGGCAGGAATAGCGGCCCCCTCTGTTATGCCCTAGGGTAGGTAAGTGGGGACGCTATATCATAAACCTGGAAGTCTAGCGTATCTGGTAGATATACGAGAGGGGATTTCTGTCTGTCCGTCTGTCACCAGGTTATATTTCATGAACCGTGATAGTTAGACAGTTGAAATTTTCACAGATGATGAATATCTGTTGCCGCTATAAGAACAAATACTAAAATTAGAAAAATTTAAAAATAAGGGAGGTCTCCATACAAAAAACGTGTTTTTTTAAACATGAGGAAACTAGCGCCATTTAGTATGATGGTACGGAACCCTTTGTACTAGCGCAATCTAGTGTGATGGTAAGGAACCCTTTGTGGACGGTTCTGACTCGCACTTAGCCGGTTCTTTTTTGTATGCGTACGTGTTGTAATGATTAATTTCTTATTTGAAGTCATTTAAAAATTAGATTTTTATCAATAGCTACATTTTCATTTAAAAAAATACATTTTTTTAGTAAAGCCAATTACTTACAGTACCTTTTTTTTTTATTCACAATTGGTAAACCCTTGACAACATCTCACCTGGTGGTAAGTGACGATGTTGCCGAAGATGGAAGCGGGCTTACCAATATTTTCCAACGCAATGGGTAACTGGCTATCTTATCTTCAAGCCGGAACACATCAATATTGTTAACATTGATATTTGGCGGCAAGACTTAGATAAGATGGTGGTAGCTAGCCAGACGGCCTTAGAAAATGCCCTACCACCAACCAAACCGAGTCTTACAATTGACCCCGCCGGGAATCGAACCCGCGACCTCCTGTGTAAAGCCAGTGAACTTTGCCTCTGAGCTACGGAGGCGGTTATACCTACTTAAGAGTAACTACTTATACTAATACTGATCTTTTAAGTAAGTCATGCTGAATACTGGTCTTATGTACCTAGTCATGCTTTATTAGGGCGTAGTTCTAAGTTAACCGCCTCCGTGGTGTAATGGTTAGTCCATTCGCTTCGCAACAGGAGATCGCGGATTCGATTCCCGGTGGGGTCAACTTGTAAGACTCGTTTTGGTTGGTGGTAGGGTATTTTCTAAGCCCGCCTGGCCAGCTACCACCATCTTATCTGAGTCTTGCCGCCAAACATCAGTGTTAACAACATTGATGTGTTCCGGCTTGAAGATAAGATAGCCAGTTCTCCATAACGTTGGGGAATCTTAGTAAGCCCTGCTTCCATCTTCGGCATCATCGTCACTTACCATCAGGTGAGATGATGCCAAGAGCAAGAATGCAGTAAGGACGTTTTTCATAATTTCGAGAAAATGGCACCTAAAGTTTATTTTTGTTTTTTTACTACTTATGTGTAACCCTTTTCAAATTTGTTTTTAGGCATAAAATTAATAAAAATTTCAAGTTTTATTTAAGCTAACCCGTCTCGTTGTAAGTTTATTGAAACGGTTATAATTTAAGAAAACACTTCATGCTTTTACAAGTTAAAGTGCAGTAAACACGAGAGTTACTGCATTATTTACTGGCATTCATTCACCTTATTGCAATAACAGCAAGTTGCAGTACTGCATTACTGATAAGCAGTAATTGAGAAAATTCATCAAAAATTACTTAACGGTCCCCAGGAGGCTCGAGTTTCCGTACAAACGTAGTTATGCTTTAATACAAAAACTACAAGCCGGATTGAATCCAAACTTTGCGAATATCTTGAGAAGACACATATTGATGTTTATAATTAGTTTTCAATGTGTTAATATAAAACAGAAAAAAATAAGAGCAGTTTCAAACTTTCAGTACGAGACTACTTTAAGCCTTCGTTTAGTTATGTTTATATTTACTTCGATGAAAGCTAATTACAAACATCTATATGTGTCTACTCAATATATTTACAAAGTTTGGATTCCATCCGGCATGTAGTTTTTGTATTAAAGCGGAACTACGTTTATATGGAAACTCGAGTCTCCTGGTGAGCCTTAACGTAATTTGCAGTAAGCTTCCATACTGCATTCTTGTCAAACAATTTAGATCTCTCCAAAGCACTTACTGCATTCTTCCTTATCAAAACTACATGTTCCCGAGCAGTTATCATTACGAGGATTAAATCATCACATATACAGCTCGTTTTGCCGATCCCGAATTCATGAAAAAACCGTCCTTACTGCTGTTATAGCTGTTGCCCTTCACACCTACAGTAATATTGCGCAATGTTTATGATTGCACAATATGATTGATGAGCTCCGTAACACACACGGTACAATCAAATCTTCAATACTACCCCTATATGTTCAATAATATTGTGCAATCATCAACATTGCGCAATATTATTGTAGGTGTGTGGGTAGCCTTAGCGTCAATAATAATTTAAAACGCTAAACACGTTAAAAAACCGACTTCCATCGCAAAAAAATAGTACATTTCTGCATTATTATTTTTGGTTTTTGTTAATTTTCTACTAAAGTACTACACCGATTTTGATAAAATTTATATTGGACCACACGGGAAGCACTAGCTTTCAAATAAAAAAAGAATCATAAAAATCGGTTCACCCAGTCAAAAGTTCTAAGGTAACAAACATAAAAAAAAATATACAGACGAATTGAGAACCTCCTCTATTTTGGAAGTCGCTTGAAAAACTTCGGATTTCGGATGAGAGATACATAAAGGTTTATTCTTCGATTTTACTTTACAAGACGCGTGCGTCTGCTTTCTTGTACAGAATTAATTTTAGTTCGGCTATTTGCCGCTAGAATTAATGTCACACACAAAGATGACCTTATAAATGTTAAAGATGACCAAATATTAAATTAGAATTGAGACAAAGATGATTTAGTAATAGGGCATCTTTGCTAGAGAAACTATTTTGGCGTTAGACAACTTAGCATTCTTCGTTAGGACGGCAGTTTGTATTGGTTGTAATCATCTATATCTACATCCTTTGATATGAATATCAGAAAAAAAGACAAATAATTGCGATCGATAAATAATGATAACGTTTTTTTTAAATATATATTACTATGAGATCATATCACATTATCTTAATAACATTTTAATGCATTAAGCTATTTATCCGCACGTGGCAGATGTGTGAAATTGATTTCTTTAAAGAAAGCCGACATCATTTTAATTTAATTGAGACATTTAATTTAATTGAGACATTATGACTCAAAGATTATTGATAGGTAAGTAGGTAGGTAAGTGATTGATAGGTGGCGTAATGGCTAGGGCCGCCGCCTCCTATCTGGGAGGTCGTGGTTCGAACCTGCCACGTACCAATGTGATTTCGAATTTAGATTTCATATGTACGTTTATCCGACGCTCTTACGGTGAAGGAAAAACATCGTTAGGAAACCTGCACACGCCTGCGAAAAAACTCGCAGGTTGTGTGCGAAGTCCACCAACCCGCACTGGGCCCGCGTGGTCAGCTAAGGCCCGATCGCCCTAATTCAGGGTAGGCTCGAGCCCCTCATATCATCAGCATCATCATATCAGCCCGAAATCGTCCACTGCTGGACAAAGGCCTCCCCCAAGGATTTCCACGACGACGGGTCCTGCGCCGCCGGCATCCGTCGGCTTCCCGCGATCTTCACCAGGTCGTCGGTCCACCGCGTGGGAGGCCTGCCTACGCTACGTTTTCCGATGCGCAGTCGTCACTCGAGAACTTTACTTTGCTGTTTATTTGCTCCCATTTTTTGTAGAATTTCATTTTTTTTGTAATTTTGTATTTTTATGCTACACGTGAAATCTTACTAGCAAATTGGGAAAAAGTACGGTTTTTATTTACATTTTAATTCAGTGGTTTGGGGGGCTGGGTTGATGCAAAAAAAAGGAAAAATGAACCGAAACAAATAATAAATGGTTCATTGGCGCAAAAGCGTAGGGAAAAATAAATAACATAAACTTAAAACCACCAATTCGGCCTCCCACTCGGTGGACCAATGACCTGGTAAAGGTCACGGGAAGCCGTTGGATGCGAGCAGCGCAGAACCGGTCGTCGGGGAAATCCTTTGGGGAGGCCTATGTCCAGCAGTGGACGTACTTCAGCTGATGTGATGATGATGATGATAATCACCTAACCAATTCACTTAAATAAATTAAACCTGACCAAGTCACTCAGAGAGGTCTAGACGAATGTTACCGACACATTAAAAAATCCAAACGTTGTGTTCATCCAACATACATGCATACATATATGCAAACACATACATACATCCTACTAATATTATAAATGTGAAAGTTTCCGTGTATGGATGTATGTATGATGTTTGTTACTCTTTCACGCAAAAACTACTAAACGTATCGGGCTGAAATTTTGTAGGTAGATAGAGTAGGAACTGGATTAACATATAGGCTACTTTGTTCGACGCTCGGGAGCCGTGGGCCCGCGCACTCCGCACCCTCGAAGACACTCATAGAAACTACGGTCACGGGAGCCAAGCCGCTGGCAAAATCTAGTTTTCTATATAATAAAATGATAGATTCAGCCGTTGTGCGCGCAAAAGCTCTGGATAGAGTTGTATATATTTATTTAAGTTTTACTTCTTACTTATTTGGTCGTTATCTAAAAAAAATACCGTCGCGCATTCTCGTTATCCGCGGGGGCGAAGCCGTGAGCAACAGCTAGTAGTACATACATAAATACATTTTCCGCTTTAATCTATCAGCTTATGTACGGCGTAGGCACACGCCATCTTGCTGATTAGATTTTATGTACTTACAAACAGCATCCAATAAGTTTGAAAGCCAGCATGGTCTGCCAGTTCGGAGCTAGGCTCGTCAGAGCAGCCATGACGAAACCGACCGTGGTAGACAGGAGCAAAGCCCGCCGCCTGCCCCTGGTGTCGGCGTAGTAGCCCCAGGGAAATGCGAAGAGGACTCCTGAAGAAACAGCGACAGGGTATTCCACATTGCATTTCATCTATCAGCTCATATACGTCCCCACAGAGGGGCTCGAGCCTACCCTGAATTAAGGCGATCGGGCCTTAGTCGACCACGCGGGCCCAGTGTGGGTTGGTCGAATTCACACACAACCTTAGAGTTTCTTCGCAGGGGTGTGCAGGTTTCCTGACGATGTTTTCCTTCACCGTTAAAGCAATCGGTGAGTATATGTACGTAAGTTTCGAAAAACTCATTGGTACATTGGCCATCCGGGTTTAAACCCGGCACCTCTGGTTAGGAGAACCGAGTCGTTACCGTTTGTGCCACCACTGGCTGACTGTTCATCACTGGCAACACACACTGGTCTAAGACCTTGGGCTTAAGACACTGCGGTATTCGGTATGTAAATATCTACATTGCGAAGCTTCCTCAACGCTGCCCAGCCGAGTTGGATTCGATAATTGATCACGCGGAAGCCGCTGGATGCGGGCAGCGCAGAACCGGTCGTCGTGGAAATCCTTGGGGGAGGCCTATATCCAGCAGTGGACGTCCTTCGGCGGATATGATGATTTATTATCTTTTAACGTCCGTCCCTTCCAAAGGGGATACTGACGAACTGATGCGTTCACCAGGATCCTCTGGGGATCGGCCTACGAGATCCTGGAGGACCAACCCTCCACTCCTGGGTCATGTTTACCATGGGTATATTAAAAGCGACCCGCTTTTATAGTGGATGGCATACCTATTGGTGATAAGCTCTTATACATAATTCCTTTCCATATAAAATCATGTTCCAATAAGTTTGCAACATAATTTGTTAAAAAAGTTTATTAAAAAAAGCGTCGGTGGCTCAACTGGTAACCAGATGTACCGGGTTCAAAGCTGGACGGCCAATATACCAATGAGTTTTTCAAAAACTTACGTACATATCATTACCGATTGCTTTAACGGTGAAGGAAAACATCGTGAGGAAACCTGCACACACCTGCGAAGAAACTCGAAGGTTGTGTGTGAAGTCGACCAACCCGCACTGGGCCCGCGTGGTCGACTAAGGCCTAATCGCCCTGATTCAGGGTAGTTTTTAACCGCCTCCGCAGCTCAGAGGCAAAAGTTCACTGGCTTTACACAGGAGGTCGCGGGTTCGATTCCCGGCGGGGTCAATTGTAAGACTCGGTTTGGTTGGTGGTAGGGCATTTTTTAAGCCCGCCTGGCTAGCTACCACCATCTTATCTAGGTCTTGCCGCCAAATATCAATGTTGATATCATTGGTGTGTTCCGGCATGAAGATAAGATAGCCAGTTCCCCATTGCGTTGGGGAATCTTGGTAAGGCCGCTTCCATCTTCGGCAACATCGTCACTTACCACCAGGTGAGATGTTGTCAAGGGTTTACCAATTGCGAATAAAAAAATTAAAAAAAAGGCTTGAGCCCCTCGGTGGGGACGTATATGAGCTGATATTTAAAAACTGGCCAAGTGCGAATCGGACTCACGCACTAAGGGAAACCCTTACATATTTGGTTACGAAGCCGTCTGTACAAACTTAATGTTCTCCCATACATCGATATACGCCACGGTCAATTCTCCAACTAAAATAACGTGATATGACTACAAATTTAAAGTTTTCGAATTTATCCCTTTACGTGTGCTGTGAGACCTTGCTTCTTGTCAAATTTTATGATTCTAGGTCAACGGGAGTTGGGTGTCGTCGTGAGTGGACGTTTTTTCGGCTGATATGATAAGCATCGGTGGCGTAATGGCAAGGGCCGTTACCTCCCTGTCCGGGAAGTCGTGGTTCAAATCCTGCCACGAACTAATGTGTTTTCGTATTTCAATTTCAAATGTGCGTTTATCCGACGCTCTTACGGGGAAGGAAAACATCGTGAGAAAACCTGCACACGCCTGCGAAGAAACTCGAAGGTTGTGTGTGAAGTCGACCAACCCGCACTGGGCCGCGTGGTCGACTAAGGCCCGATCGCCATAATTCAGGGTAGGCTTGAGCCCCTCGGTGGGGACGTCTATGAGCTGATATGATGAGGTCAACGGGAAGTACCATAAAGGTATTGATTTACTTTCGAGTCACAAAATATGTGAAATATCTTTTTTATCGCAATGTTAGAAGCTTGATTTTTTTACAGCTTTAAGGGACCGTAAACCTTAGTATTTGATATTAATTTATTTTTTACAGCATCAAGGGACCGTAGACCTTAGTATTTGATATTAATTTATTTTTTACAGCATCAAGGGACCGTAGACCTTAGTATTTGATATTAATTTATTTTTTACAGCATCAAGGGACCGTAGACCTTAGTATTTGATATTAATTTATTTTTTACAGCATCAAGGGACCGTAAACCTTAGTATTTGATATTAATTTATTTTTTACAGCATCAAGGGACCGTAGACCTTAGTATTTGATATTAATTTATTTTTTACAGCATCAAGGGACCGTAGACCTTAGTATTTGATATTAATTTATTTTTTACAGCATCAAGGGACCGTAGACCTTAGTATTTGATATTAATTTATTTTTTACAGCATCAAGGGACCGTAGACCTTAGTATTTGATATTAATTTATTTTTTACAGCATCAAGGGACCGTAGACCTTAGTATTTGATATTAATTTATTTTTTACAGCATCAAGGGACCGTAGACCTTAGTTTTAGATGTTTATTTATTTTTGCAGCTTGAGGGGACCGTAGTACTTAGTATTTGATATTTATTTATTTTTTACAGCTTCAAGGGACCTTGGTGTTTGATTATAATTTTATTTTTACAGCTTTAAGGAACCATAGACCTAAGTGTTTAACATTAATTTCAATTTAACTTAATACATACCTCTAAGCGTTCCTGAGAAAAATGGTCTTGACAGACAGACAGACCGACAAGGAAGTGATCTTACAAGTGTCCTTTTTTCCTTTTTTTATTTCCCGCAAATCTGGCATCAGACAGAAATAACTTATGACTCAAATTGCACACGTTTACCAGGCAATGCCTCTTGTAACCTTACCTGCAAACGGTGATGATATGAGCAGGCCAGTGGTGGTCATGTCAAGTTGAAGGTCGCACGCTGCTCCAGCCATCGTGACACTGTACCCGAACATGTCCATTCCGACTGCTAAGGAAATAACGCTGCATGCTAGCAGCACAAGTCGGTTGTAGCAGCCATGTCCTGGAAGGTGGAATAGGACACAAAATTATCCCGATGTTTAAACATCCCACAGTACCTCAACTACTAGGGCACACGGGTCTGATGCAGTGATGCAACGATTTCTGATTTTACGATTACGAATACGATTATCAATTCTGTCAATCGATCTACGATTACGAATTGCGAAGGATTACAATCACAGAGAAGAGTAAAATTTGATCGACTTTAACAACTACTTTAAAAAATTACTCTATAATAGCTATTTAATAATAATCAAAATAAATGACAGACTGATGTTTATAATCAAAACACAACATAACTTGATTAATTGGAGGCATAATCTATTCCTTTTGCGTGTTTGCAGCAATCTAGCCGTCAAAAACAGACGTTCCGTTGAAACTGTAGAAGCTTTCAGCAAAGTATTTATATTAGTACTAACATACAGTATGGACACCCCCTGCCGCTCTCTAGATTCCGACCTCATCCCCTCGTTATCCAGATTGATTCAGATTGGTTACAGTTTGGTTTTTGAACGTATAAGATTACGCCGTGGTTTTGTTTGCTCCATCATTTGTTTTTAGAAATGTCATTTCACGACCGTTGTATGCAGTTTCCGGGCAGTGCTTTCAGTGAGAAATATGTTCAATCAGCAGATGTGTTTTTTTACCATTTTTATGGAAGTTCTAGAAAGGTTATCATCATATTAGCCGAATGACGTCCACTGCTTGACATTGGCCTGTAAAGGTTATGCAACCTAATCTTTGTAAAGTTGTAAAGTTATATCGTGAGGATTCATTCATAAAAATCATCGATTAAGATTTATCGTTAAATTTTTTAATCGGCGGCGATTAGGATTACGATTTCCAAGTCCCTGATTATTCCTTATCCAAATCGTTGCATCACAAGTCTGAAGCCATATGACAGTGAGGTAATGCCATATTTCTAAAAAAGTATATATATATATTCACAATTGGTAAGCCCTTGACAACATCTCACCTGGTGGTATCAATATGTAGCAAAATTGTCGGTTGTTCTTAACGTCAGCGTCACACCCCGGACTTAAAACAAATGACGGAACAAACAAAATCACGGCGAAATCCCATACGTTCAAGAACCAAACTATAACCAATCTGAATCAATCTGGGTGACGAGGGGGTGAGAGCAGAGTCGAGAGTGTCCATCCATACTGTATTTTAGTATTAATATATATACTTTGTCAGCGTGCCAAAACTATTTATACTGTAATATATTAGTTAATAAGTAGTGCAACGTTCACAGAAATTGGAATAATATATAGTCATGTAAATAAAAAGCAAGCACGTTTGTAATTATATAAGGTACGAGTAAGTATACCTAGCTATAGATAGGCAGTATGTATCATCATCATCATCACATCATATCATATATACGTCGAATACTCTGAATTAGGGCGATCGGGCCTTAGTAATCTGTGCCTTAGTCGACCACGGTCCACGCGGGGCCCAGTGCGGGTTGGTCAACTTCACACACAACCTGCGAGTTTCTTCACAGGCGTGTGCAGGTTTCCTCACGATGTTTTCCTTCACCGTAAGAGCGGCGGATAAACGTACATGTGAGATCTAAATTTGAAAACACATTAGTACGTGGCAGGACTCGAACCACGACTTCCCGGATAGGAGGTAGCGGCCCTTGCCGTTGCGCCACCGGCGCTCTCAGTATGTGTAGTGTCTGATAAAAATAGCAAGACTTTGACTTTCATGCCAATAGCAACTCCCACAGAATAAAAACAGGCCAAGTGTGACTCGGGGTCACACAAACAGGGATCCGCAACAAAACTTTAAGAACCAACAGGACAAGACCTCTCAGTACAAGCTCAGTAAAAAAATGCTTTTCATACTTTCGTTTGAACTATACCAAATGAAAGGGGTTTTTCTGAGAATCTCAAATATATTTTTGTTGAATTTTAAGACAAATATTTTTTAAGTTATTTATGAAAATAGGCAAAATTGACTATTCCCTCCCTTTATTTATGTCCGAAACCTTAATTCCTTGGAAAAATTACGGGACCTATATGAGGTTGAATGCATAATTAACAGGAAAATCTATGAAAAAATCTAAAGTGCTTCCGTTCTCACAGGAAAAATGAAATTTCCAAATTCATATAATTGAGATCTCACAAAAAACCCTTTCACTTGATATGGTCACACGATGTGATTTGCAAAACTTTGTTTTTAATTTTTTTAATTATTTTTTTTATTCACAATTGGTAAACCCTTGACAACATCTCACCTGGTGGTAATTTAATTTTCTAATTTATCCCCCAAAAGTGGCCAAATGTTTAAATTTTTTTTTACGTAACATATCCGTCTTTGGGTCACTGACCTACCATATGTGTACCAAATTTCAACTCGATCGTTCCAGTAGTTTCTAAAAAAAATAGCTATGACAGATGTACGGACGGACATACAGACACACGAGTCCATTTTTACCTTTTGCTGTACGGAACCCTAAAAAACTAAAAAGACGACTTTGGACTGAGTATGTACATTAATTAAGTAACAGTAATTAAAAACAATGCGCATACCAGTCAATTCCACTGCTTCGTCATATGTGTACGACAATTTGATCCCAATTTCTGCTGACATAGAGTTGTTTTTATTTATTTCCAAGTCGCCCATTCTGAAACACGACGACGCCTCACTAATAATGTCTCGCGACTAACTGCAAAGATGCTGATGAGCTAGATTGATAGATAAGAGAATTTATCTCATTCATTTGTTCTTTATGTTTGTTTATATGCCTTAAATATTTTGCAACTAGCTTTTGCCCACGGCTTTGCCCGCGTGGACACCGTTTTTATCATTCTTTTTGAGAGTGAGTGGTGCGCCAGCCGCAAGCGGCTCGCGAGCGTGGACATGATTTTTTTCCAGAAACTAATCGGAAACTATATGGGCTATTCTGATTAGCGCCTTTGTCACTTCCCACCCATTCAACCAATTATTTACAAAAAAAAACACTTCTATCCGTTGCTCCGTTCCGTTGCGAGCGTGAAAATGAGTTTTCCTCAGTTCCCTCGGGAACTATATCAGGACATGCTATTTAGTAAATTATGTCATTTTTCGCCCCCTCAACCATCGTTGTGCGAAAAGTGTTAAAGAAATTAACCAAAAAAACTAAAGTTGCTATTTTCACATGATAAAAGTATCTTATGTCCTTTCCAGTGACACAGGCTAACCTGCATGCCAAATTTCATCAAGATTGGTCGAGGTGCTGAAACGTGAAAAGGTAACAAACAAATAAACACATCTTCACATTTATAATGTTAGTAAGGATAAGGATGTAGCATTTCTTTAGGTGCTACATCCTGGCTATTAACCGAACCCAAAGAAGAAGGTTAATGTTTTTGAGGTATACGTATGCCTGTGTCCTGAACGGCTTAATGGATTTTAGAGCGTTGTTAGAATCGTCGTGACGTATAGGACCACTATACAATCTTTGTTAGGTTATTTATTAGTTCATCATCATCATCATATCAATCTAAAGACGTCCACTGCTGGACAAAGGCCTACCCAAAACCAAGGATCTCGACAACGACGTCCTACGCTGCCCGCATGCAGCGGCTTCCCACGACCATGATTAGGTCGTCAGTCCACCGAGTGGCCTACCTACGTTACGTATGAGACTATAGAGAACTTTACTTCCCCAAAGGCCATCTGTTCGATGAACTATGTGCCCTGCCTCCTGCCAATTACTGAAGTTATCAGGCCGGACAAACGAAGACTTACCTACCACAGAAAGTAACTATTTAGTAATCTGTGCCACAGAGTACTTATCTCTTTTGTGCACAGAGGAGGATCCATGGATGAGATGATGTTATGTAAGAAAACTCATGCGTCATCTCTTGGTACGATTTACGTAGTAAGTAGTCTTTATTCTTTGGTACAATTTAGGTAAGTTTCGTGGTTACAGACAGCTAGTGTTGAGCTGTTAGTAGTCGAGATTTTATTGAGGTTCCAGTGCGAGGAGACAGAGGTCGCTGTTCTTTCAACTTTCATCCCAGTAGTTTTTTTGACCTAAATATTTGAAATTCTTCCCAGTACTACATAGATACGATGTGCGATTATCCAATCACAATTCTCAATATACGAGTTCGTCATTATCTGTACATGTTTATGAATAAAAAAAAATGCTATTATAAGTTTCATAAAACTCAAAAAAGCTTTGCCTTACAATAAATTGTAAACAGTCTGCGATATAATAAATATGTGACTACACTTAAAATCAATAAGTCAGAATCAGTCAGTCAGTTAACAGATTTATCCAGTAGTCGGATATAATTATTGTCTACACGACCAGGTAACATAATAATGGACCGTTTATATGACAACATTTTACTGATATCTACGTTTTTATAGAACTTTATGTTCATTTCCACGCTTACAATTTTTTCAACCATTGGCCCTGTCAATATACTATGAACTGGACTGTACCTTGGATATATCTTTAAAAACAACACTGCGATTTAATTTTCAATAAAAATTACACTACAAGCAAAGATATTTGTAAGCGAGGGAGGGGTTTTAAAGTAGGTAAGTGTTAACAACATATAAATAAAATTGGAAATTATTAAAAGTGAAATATCCGAAAAAACTATAAGAAGTATAAGGTAAAACTATCAGATTAAATATTAGAGTAGTTATCGCGTACCTTAGAGATATATTTAAAAAAACAACACTGCGATTTGGTTTTGAATAGAAATTACACTACAAGCAAAGACATTTAGAGAAGTTTTAAAGTAGGTATGTATTAACATCACATGAAAAAAAGAGAATTATTAAAAGTGAAATATCCGAAAAAACTATAAGAAATATTAGGTAAAACTATATTGGAGTAGTTTTCGCGTACCTTGGAGATACAGTTAAAACCGTTTATAGCGACATCGTTTAGAACAATATACCGGTTATATCAACCAAAATAAAAGTGCCGGCTGAATGCTATATGACCGCCCTATCAGCTTTTTACGACATTGCTGACTACGAAATACCACATTAAGCAACCACATTTGACTAACGTATCGGAGAATTATATCTGTAGGACGACCGGCACAGATGTATTGTAAAAATTTGAATAGGTAACAGTATCCACATTTGGCACAGTATAATGGTCCAATGGCTATTATCGTAAAAGTAAACTTACATAAACATAGCATTAAAACCTCCATGGAAAATATGACCTGTTCCTTGGTGTAACCTATGCGGTTTATTTATATTTATTCTCTTTTCTTTACAAAGATATAACCTTAAGAGAATCTAATCAGCTAGCTCTAAATACTAACCTCACGGATAAACAACCGACCTCTATTAAAATTCTTCTATGAAAAGTCATAAAGAAACTTGTGTATCTTTGGTTATTATATTTTTTTATTTGCTAGAAATTTCTTGTTCCTCCAAGCTAGAAATTAAAAAAGTGCGGAAGTAAAAGTACGTGTGCGTTAAAATTAATTTTGCACACACTCGACTGGCATGTATAGGACCACTTTTCAAGGAACTGTATTGAAAAATTAATTTTGCGCTCAATTAACTAGCATATAAAGTACCACTTTTTTGAGCAACTGTAGGTACCTATTTAAAAACTATGATTATTAGCAGCGTTATTAAGCGTGTAATGTTGGTTTTTGTTTTGTGATACTTAGTTCCTGTTTTATATTCATCATCCATCATCATAAAAAGTTTTAACAAACTGGTAATGTTTCTACATGTTGATTATCATGCCGTTTTTTTATAAAAACCTGTCGGACTTGCGCACTGATTTTTTGTTTTCTTTTATTTGTAAAACAAACGGTTATTACATATGTTAACCACTATGATGGATTGTATCAACACAACTTTAGGTACAGAAACCTACAGACATCCACGAATACAATTGGCCATATGGGCAAATCGGGCAAATGCCCGGTGGGCCGGATGCCCAATGGGCCGGTGTGGCCGATTGGCGGTCGACTTTCTTTTGCTATTTAAAAAAAAAACAAAAAAACATCGATTAGAATAACGTCCACTATCGTCAAGTCGAGGACCTAATTCAATTGGCCCCCTATCTCTTAATAATTTATTTGTTTATTTTTATTTTCTTCCCATAAACATATTTACAATGTACGGTAAGAAAAAAAAGGACTAAGATATGTTGATGGGAGACTGGCGTCATAAGTAAGATGTAAATCTTTAAGTATGGTCACCAGCCAAAATCTCAAAAATCTCAACTCTCTATCATCAAATCATAATGCATGTGTTTCATTAATAGATACAGAGTCCTGTGGCTTCCATCATCATCTCAGCAGCATCTAGTTCACCGAATTGAAGTTTAATATTACGCATATCAGGGAAACGTTTTGGATCTAGACACGAGAAATCGGCGTACAGTTTTCTATTTGTAAGAAAACGGCGACCCATGCTTTTTGTAACTGTGTCAAAAATAATGTTATGAACATTGTATGCATGGAGTACATCAGATAGAACTTCATCCTGTGCTGAGATGGCACAGGATGAATTTCTGTTTGATGTACTCCATGCATAAAAGGTCAATTTTGATAACCTTGCATCAATTTCCTTTTCCTAAGTCTTTTTTCTGGCAATTTGGATTAGACTTCTACATTAAAGTCTTGAAAAGCCGAGCCCAATGACGTACGGACGGCGTAATACCAGTTGTTCGCAGCGAGAACAAATGTACTATAAGTACCTACGCACATAGAGAGTTGAGATTTTTGAGATTTTGGCTGGTGACCATACTTAAAGATTTACATCTTACTTATGACGCCAGTCTCCCATCAACATATCTTAGTCCTTTTTTTTCTTACCGTACATTGTAAATATGTTTGTGGGAAGAAAATAAAAATAAACAAATAAATTATTAAAAGATAGAGGGCCAATTGAATTAGGTCCTCGACTTGACGATGGAGGACGTTATTCTAATCGATGTTTTTTTTGTTTTTTTTTAAATAGCAAAAGAAAGTCGACCGCCAATCGGCCACACCGGCCCATTGGGCATCCGGCCCACCGGGCATTTGCCCGATTTGCCCATATGGCCAATCCGGGCCTGACAAGAAGTGGTGGACGAGTCCAGGCTGGCCATACCAATAGGTAGGTAGATAAGTATGCTCATAGGTAACATTAGATATAAGCTTAGGTAGATACAGTATACAACAGAGTATGTATGGCGTTACAGTGTTTTTAAGCGTTTTTTCTTTCATGCAGTTCGTAATCCTTGATATGAGTCCGACATTATGTTATTATCCGATCTACTGGCGGTAGCAGCGGCGTTGTAATGTGGGCCGCAGTCCAAGCGGTCAAGTCGCTGAAATCCGGCCAGAAGAGCGTGGTGTTGTTGCTGGACAGCATTCACAACTACATGACCAAGTTCGTCTTCGACCAGTGGATGGAGGCGCGCGGCTTCCTGCCGCTCGTCAGCAACCATCAGCAACTTATGGTAAACTTTTAATCAAATATAATTCTCAGTCAGAATAACCTTCATAGTGAGAATCTAAAATCATCATTACAGCTCATATGCGTCCCCACCGAGGGGCTCGAGCCTACCCCGAATCAGGGTGATTAGGCCTTAGTCGACCACGCGGGCCCAGTGCGGGTTGGTCGACTTCACACACAACCTTCGAGTTTCTTCCAGGCGTGTGCAGGTTTCCTCACGATGTTTTCCTTCACCGTTAAAGCAATCGGTAAGTATGTACGTAAGTTTTTGAAAAACTCATTGGTACATTGGCCGTCCAGATTTGAACCCGGTACCTCTGGTTAGATGGACCGAGTCGTTACCGGTTGAGCCACCGACGCTTTTATATATTGTCTTAAAAATAGATCGCTCCACGTAGTATTAGGTTAAATCATTTTTTGACGTGAAACTTCTTTAAAATCATGTACGGGGTGCCCGGTAAGAAAACTGAAATGCAAAGGATATGAAGAAAAGAGACTTAGATCTGTTTGCGGTAGAACCTACCTATAACAACCTCATTTCTAGGAACAAGCAAACCTCATATACACCCAATTGTTCATCTTATGACTCAAATAATTTATACAATAGGTACACCAAGAAGAAACAGTGTCCGTTATTAAAAGTGTCAAACAGTGTCTAGTCATATAACGGCACGCGTTATGTTATATAAAGTCGTTCTAAAATATTCAAGAATTCTTTACAAACTGTAATTTTAAATGTAAACATGAGAGACAGTTTCTGTCATTGATTTCGTTTGAGACCCGTAATATACTTGGTAAACATAGGGTGAAAACTATAATAATACACTACAAGCAAAGACATCTGGAGAAGTTTTAAAGTAGCTATGTATAAACAACACTTGAAAAAAAATTGGGAATCATTAAAAGTGAAATATCCGAAAACACTATAAAAAGTATTAGGTAAAACTATCGGATTAAATATTAGAGTAGTTTTCGCGTACTTTGGAGATATTGTTAAAAAACAACACTGCGATTTAATTTTAAATAAAAATTACACTACAAGCAAAGACATTCAGAGAGGTTTTAAAGTAGGTAGGTATTACCAACACATGAAAGAAATTAGGAATAATTAAAAGTGAAATATCCGAAAAAACTGTAAGAAGTATTAGGTAAAACTATCGGATTAAATATTGGAGTAGTTTTCGCGTACCTTGTAAATATCTTTAAAAAACAACACTGGGATTTAATTTGAAATAAAAATTACACTACAAGCAAAGATATTTAGAGAGGTTTTAAAGTAGGTAGGCATTACCTACATGAAAAAAATTGGGAATTCATAAAAGTGATATATCCGAAAAACTATAAGAAGTATTGAGTGAAACTATCGGATTAAATATTGGAGTAGTTTTCGCTTAGCCTTCACCGTCTAGTAACCAGAAATCAAAATTAAAATAAACTCAACTACTTTTTGTAGTAAGTAGCAAAGAAAAGAGGTGTCAGACTTGATAAAAAAAACATAATAATCTGATTTTGTATGGAAGAGGAAATAATTTATTCCGATTTTTCTGTTTTATGAACTACCGAGTACAGACAGAAGAGCTTATTCAGTTCTAATAACTTACAAAGTTTCATTAAAATTGTAACAGCTACTTTTGAGAAAAAAATCACAAGCCTGAACCTGGGTTTGTATGGGTAGTATCTTATTCAGATTTTTCCTAAAATAATAATAGTAACGTATAAAGTTTAATTATCATTGTTGGAGCCAACTTTTTAGGAAAAAAAATACTTTTTGCTGCAGAGTATCAAGTTACAAAATCAAGGTAGGGAATTTTTTCAATTAAAAAACGGCTGGATATATTAATAGTACATTACTGCCGCGATATGTAAGAACCAACGCTTGTCTAGTGTTTTAATCAAAAATGCGAGTAATTTAAATAAAACCAGTTCAGTTTTGATATGAACAGGTACTGCTGTACCCTTTGTGTGACCTTACTTTTTAAAATGAATAATTTATGTTTCCTGTGTACAATCCTACTAATATTATAAATGTAAAAGTTTTTATGTATGGATGTATGCATGGATGTTTGTTACTCTTACACGCAAAAACTACTGAACGTATCTAGCTGAAACTTGATAGGTAGACAGATTAGGACCTGGATTAACATATAGGCTACACTGAGTACTGCGCACCCTCGAAAACAGTCATAGAAACTATGTTAACGCGAGCTTACAAAAAAAGCTGGCAAAAGCTAGTAAACTATTTATAAAATAAACAGTAAGGATTGATTTAAAAGTGCATAATTAAAAGTACAATTACTAAAATTCAGGACCGCTTTTCAGGGGTTTATGTAGTGCGGAGTGTGCTTGTTGTTGTCACCATCTCTCCAGCGGTTGGTGATTCACCAGGCTCTTGTGCAGATGTAGAGGCTTCTTGGTGAGACGTTGTTACGTCTAAGTTCATACTATTGCTGAGTTAATTCGTGATTCTACTCTTATTTTCAGTTGGCTCTTCTATGTAACCTTATCCTATGATCGCAATTAAAATTGCTGTCCTAGCATCGCAAGGTCGACTTTGTTCAAAAAAGCTTTATTTTTTTTTTATTTATTCACAATTGGTAAACCCTTGACAACGTCTCACCTGGTGGTAAGTGACGATGTTGCCGAAGATGGAAGCGGGCTTACCAAAATTCCCCAACGCAATGAGGAGCTTATCAAAGTAATGACCAAATTACAAGCATTTTTGAGTAAAATAATATTAACCTGACCCAAATAGTTCTCGAATTCATTTAGTTGATAAAATTCTGATTTTTTTTGGCCTCATAATAATACTATCTTCACCCTTTTTTCGTCGCTCAAAAGTATGAATATTTTTAACCGACTTCAAAAAAAGGAGGTGGTTTCTTAATTGGACCGAATATATATTTTTTTATGTGTGTACGCGGATAACTTCGTCGTTTATGAACCGATTTTGAATTTTTTTGTTCGAAAGGAGATATCTCAAGGGTGGTACCATTATAAGGAAACCAGGATCTGATGATGGCATCCCAGCGAAATCTTAGTTTTCTGTTTGAAGTCGGATTCTTTTGTTCAAAATTATCAGTGGTACAGTCACGCTTTAGTGTTGGTATGAACTCATAGCACGCTGCTTACCTAACTTGTGCGTAACGGCTTAACAAGACCTAGGTAATCCAATTTTAGGCGAATCGATTTCTACACTCAACTAATTAACCAACGAACTGTTCTGTACAAAGTAAATTGTTTAAAGGGAAACCTTTATATGCAAACTGTACCTATACTATATATCTATATATGTAAACTGGTGCTAATTAAATCTAGCCCGCCCGTCCGACTCTGTGAGTGATCTGATCTGGTTAAAGCGTGGTTAAGCGGATTAAGGGCCCAGTCCGTGGCTAGGATCGCGGCGTTTTATAAACTGTCATTTGTGGACATGGGTAGGTACGTTCGGCTGCACGTCCACGGCTCCACAATGAGGAACTGCCGTCATTATCATCAACATCAGCTGAAAGACGTCCACTGAACAAACGCCTTGCTCAATGATCGGTCAGCAGCCTTTCGCGACCTTCGCCAGGTCTTCAGTCCACTGATTGGAAGGCCTGCACGTACCACGCCTTCCGTTCGCTACTTGAGAACTTTAACTGCCCCATCAGCCATCTGTTCTAAAAGTTTTGTGTCCCTCTCACCTCCACCTGCACTACGCGTAGTACCTATGTGGTATTAGGAAAAGGTTTTGTGTGGCAACCCATCAGGGCTTTTAATAAATTTAAAAAGAGATCTTTTTAACAAAAAATTTGGTTTCATTAATAAATTGAATCGAAGAAATATATTAATTTGGCGATAAAGATGCATCGTACCACATAGGTGCGAAAGCACAAGGAGCGAGGTACAAAATTGCAACACCACCGAATCCCGAATATCTATGGTTTGACATCACTGAAGCTCGAATACCTAAAGGCCACCCAAGTTCGAATCACAACTCCGGTATTTGACTGCTAGTCATTTGAGTATACTTTTTATCAACTTTCAAAAACGATATTTTGTTCTGAAATTGTTCGTGTTACAAACTTGTGACGTCATTGTCTTTGACGAACTAATTTAGTGATTTTGATAAATATAAAATTGAAATTCGAATAAAATGAATAAGTTTTTATGCTTTTGTAGGAGAAATGCTATTTAGTGAATAATAATTTTTAATTTATTTTACATTTATTTTTTTTATTTCTTATTTATTTTTTTTACATATAAGTAATCACAAATAAATGAAATTTGAAATTTGAAATTTGAATTTGAAATTTTAAACACTGTCAAATATCCTCTTCCGTGATGTCGAATCATACATATTGGCAATTCTGTGATTCGCTCCTTTTTTTTTATTCACAACTGGTAAACCCTTACCCTTTCTCACCTGGTACGATAACGAGGATGGGATGTCAGTGTGATTATATTTATTTCTTGGATTTATTTTATTACTAAAACATTTTTTTTCTTTGACCCATTTGATTCCGACACAATTGAAGTTTGAAAACCAGTTGCAATATTGAATAAGGTCCATTGCAAAAACAAGGTACCTACTTAATTTCCTGTTTAAGATGAGTAGAACCCCCAGTTAACGGGTCCTACACCAATTTTGTTACAACTAGGGATGCATCCGATACCGATACCGATATATCGGCGATACTTCGGGTTTGCCGATATATCGGTATCGGCGATATTTTTATGGCAGATTCAACGATACTTTTCAAATTTCGCGCTTTAAAAATGTAATGTAAACGCGTGTGTTGTCCCATCTATTTCGTTGCAAACGAGGCATCTGTCGCATCTGAGAGACTATTTTCCACTGCAGATCTTATTCAAACAGACTTGCGAAATCGCCTTTGCCCGCAAAACTTAAGAATGCTTTGTTTTTTAAATAAAAATCTTATAAATGTTAATTTTGATTACTAAAACTATTATTAATTGTGTTTTATTTATTCTACCTTCCTTTTTGAATTCAATAAGCGTATCGGTATCGGTATCGATATCGCCGATATTTTTATAAGAGTATCGGTATCAGTATCGTATCGGCAAAAAGGCGTATCGATGCATCCCTAGTTATAACCTATCGAACATACATTACATTCTAACATTATCAACGCCAAAAGTGTATGAAACATTGAATCATTCAGTTTCCCTGCGAAGCTATTTTCAACATCATTATCATCATCATATCTGCCGAATAACTTCCAATGCTGGACAAAGGCGTTCCCAAGGATTTCCACGACGACCGGTCCTGCGCTGCCCGCATCCATCGGCTTCCCGCTATCTTCACCAGGTCGTCGGTCCACCGTGTGGGAGACCTGCCTACGCTACCTGCGTTTTCCGATGCGCGGTCGCCACTCGAGAACTTTACTGCCCCAACGGCCATCTAAGCTATTATCAAAAACATATAATGAAGATACCGTATGTACCTCAAACAACATTCTCCATTCCAATATCGGAGAACCCGTTTCGTTCCATAAGATCCGTTTCCCAATATAAAAATATAAAAATACTAGCTGTCCCGGCGAACTACGTACCGCCTTAAATTACATTACACTGCCCTACCCTACCCTACATACACTACACTACACTACCCTACCCTACCCTACACTACACTACCCTACACTACACTACCCTACCCTACCCTACACTACCCTACCCTACCCTACATACACTACACTACACTACCCTACCCTACACTACCCTACACTACACTACCCAACCCTACCCTACCCTACCCTACCCTAAAAAAAAATTGATGTTGGCCGATTCTCAGACCTACTCAATATGCTCACAAAATTTCATGAGAATCGGTCAAGCCGTTTCGGAGGAGTAAGGGAACGAAAACTGTGACACGAGAATTTTATATATTAGATTTAATAGAAAAAAAAAGGATATCCAGTACGTTCAAATCCTCAGTTTCCTAGAACATCAAATTCCTAAAATATACGTTACGTAAAACATACGTTTCACAAAACATCCGTTTCCTAAAACATTGATTTTAAAATCACAGTCATAGAAAACTTTTTGCGCTTCGTATACCATGTGCGGGGGGCGACACCGATGTTCTTAACGTTCTAAGCGTTTTGCTTCATCATCATTCGTCACGAGTGGAATTCCCTGCCGGCGTCGGTGTTCTCTGATTCGTATAATTTAGGAATCCTCAAGAAGATAGTGAAAAGGCACTATTAAAGCTTGCGTGTTACATCCTCGGCTGCATCGGCATCGGCACTTACCATCAGGTGAGATGCAGCCAAACGCACTCGAATTTTTATTTCAAGCGACTAAAACTGCATTAGAAAGAGCTGAATTCAGGAAAATGGATCAAATGAAACTTCTAAACATTAAAGATTAACTGATTCGATTATAAGGTGTGAGTTCTATGTGTGGTAACTATAACTATATTAGGAAAAAGACATTGTAATCAGTTATTTAAGTTGTAGTTTTAATCAGCTAAGTACTTAAGTTTTGAAGATAAATCAGTTTCACTTAGTAAGTTTATATTGTAGACTAGCTGTCCCCCACTACCCTACACTACCCTACCCTACACTACCCTACCCTACACTACCCTACCCTACACTACCCTACACTACCCTACCCTACACTACACTACACTACCCTACACTACACTACCCTACCCTACACTACACTACCCTAACCTACCCTACATACACTACTCTACACTACCCTACCGTACACTACACTACACTACACTACCCTACCCTACACTATACTACCCAACCCTACACTACCCTACACTACCCTACACTTACAATACACTACCCTACCCTAAAACCAATTATTTTTTGACAGATTTTTTATTTTTAATTTAATTCCGAGCATTTTCATATTTATTCACCTTTTAAACCTTCTCTGGACTTCCACAAATAATTAAATACCAAAATTAGCCAAATCGGTCCAGCCGTTCTCGAGTTTTAGCGAAACTAACGAACAGCAATTCATTTTTATATATATACTAGCTGTCCCGGAGAACTACGTACCGCCTTACATTACATTACACTGCCTTACCCTACCCTAACCTACACTACACTACACTACCCTACCCTACACTACACTACCCTACCCTACACTACACTACCCTACACTACACTACCCTACCCTACACTACCCTACCCTACCCTACACTACCCTACCCTACCCTACACTACCCTACCCTACTCTACCCTACCCTACACTACACTACACTACCCTACCCTACCCTACCCTACATAAGAACCTTCTCCTGACAATAACGAACTCGACAATAAAAGAATTAGCGAAATCGGTCCAGCCGTTTAGGAGGAGTTCAATGACTAACACACGGACAGAAGATTTATATATATAAAAAGATAATTAACTTTGTGTAGAGCTATTTTGACTTTCTACTGACGAAAGAGTGAAGAAAGTATTGTATGTATGTATGTATAAATTCTTTATTGCACACAAGGAATACTCACAAAATGGTTTTATCAGACTTAAGTGTACAAAGGAGGTATTATCGTCTTAGGTATTGTGGTCTCAAAAAAATCTTAGTGAAGCTTTTGATAGGAATCGATTGGGACAAATCAACTACAACAGTGTTTATGTGTTGATAACGAAATGGTCGTTTGTTCAAAATCTTAATCTACAAATGATCTTCACTGATTACGATGAATCTTCGTACAGTTGTTGTGAAGGTTGGGAAGGTTCCTGGAAAAAATTAAAAAACCGGTAAAGTGCTAGTCAAACCACGCACAAAGGGTTCCGTACCATCATACTAGATGGCGCTAATTTCTTAACGTTTCAAAAAAATCACCGTTTTTTGTATGGAGACTTTCATTTTTTATCATTTTTAGTATTTATTGTTATAGCGGCAACAGAAATACGTGATCTGTGAAAATTTTAACTGCCTAGCTATCGCGTTTCATGAAATACAGCCTGGTGACAGACAGACAGACAGGCAGACGGACGGACGGCGGAGTCTTAGTAATAGGGTCCCGTTTTTACCCTTCGGGTAAAGAAAGAAGGAAATGGAGTTTATTCAGCAAAAAATAAATTGAAAAATAATTACATAATAGGGATGACGAAAACATCAGAAATAAATTATAAACTCTTGATCACTAATTTTCCTACATATAAGGTGTAACAAAATTAGCTGAAACTATTTTAACTGGTGCTTCTACTCATAAAACTGAACAACTTTCCCCATGGAACCCATAGGCAAACCGCAAAAAAAAATTTGGCTCTCCCATACTAACTCGATCAGCTGATCAGCCAACTTAGTATGGGAAGTTCAAATTTTTTTTGAGATTTGACTATGGGTTTCATAGGGAAAGTTGTTCAGTTTCATGGGTAGAAGCACCAGTTAAAATAGTTTCAGCTAATTTTGTTAGACCTTATATATGACACTGCTAAACTATGACGTCACGCCTAGGTATTTCTAACATTTTAGAACAAAATGTTGTTTTTGACAAATGATAAAAAGTAACTCAGATACCTAACTATCATTCGTCAGCCCTATTAGGTACTTAATGTATATAAACTATAACTAAAGGTTAAGACTAAAAACTAAAATGAACTTTTATGCCGAATAGTTTTATTATTACTAAAACCATAGCGCTGATATTCTGTACGAAACCACACCCCGGACACTGCATACAACGGTCGTGAAATGACGTTCAAGAACGTTCGAGAACCAAACTTATGGGACGGATCAACTCGTTACCAGCTAGATGCCTTGGATTATATCGACCGACGCGCTAGGAGACTCATTGGCGACGAGGAGCTTGTATTAAACAGGCTCCAAAGCCTCGAGCTTCGCCGCAAAGTCGCCTGTCTATCGATGTTCTACACGATTCATTTTGGAGAGTGTGCCATGGAGCTTCACGACCTCACTCCCCCCTCTCCATTTCATCATCGGACAACCAGGCGCGGAGGGCGGTTCCACCCGTTTGTCCTCAATGTTCCACCTTTACGCACAAAGCATTTTGCGTCTTCGTTCATCATGCGAACGGCCAAGGAGTGGAATTCCCTTCCGGCGTCTGTATTCGCCGATTTGTATAATTTAGGAATATTCAAGACGAGAGTGGATAGGCACTATTTGAGCTTGCGTGTCACATCCTCGGCTGCATCGGCACTTACCATCAAGTTAAGTGCAACCAAATGCTCTCAAATTTTTGAGTGAGGGTGAGGTCGCAATCTAGAGAGCGGCAGGGAGTGTCCATACTGTATGTTAGTACTAATATATATACTTTGACGGAACCCTCAAATCCGCGGATGGAGCTACGGGGCGGAGAGCCAGTAGAAAATATACTTGAACCACATTGCTCCCTCACTATGCTCCGTCAATCCCGACCATCATGCAATTTAATTCAATTCGGCGCCGCGGTTGACTGTGCATCCTTATTATACAATAGGTAGGTACCCGAGATAAACGATAGTGGTGTAGCGCGACTCTCCCCGTGGGATTTTATTAGCAAATTAGCCGTTGACCTGCGCACCGTGCCAGTTGCGTAGCACACGGACACATAGAACGGTGAACTAAAATAAGAAAATAACCGGCCAACCCAAAAAAACTGCACTAAAGACATCTTTATATATTTTCTGCAATATTTATATTTGTCATTTCCCTTCCGGCGTGTGTATTCTTCGATTCGTATAATTTAGGAATCTTCAAGACGAGAGTGAATAGACTATTTGAGCTTGCGTGTTACACTTACCATCAGGTGAGGTGCAGCCAAACGCACTCAAACTTTTAATAAAAAAAAAACGACGGGTTGCACTCCGGGAGTGCCGGCAGAAGTGAAAACTTGAATATTAACGTTGGGCATTTATATTACATTAAAAAGTTTATATCTCAAAAAAATCAACAAAAAAACGACGGGTTGCACTCCGGGATTGCCGGCAGAAGTGAAAACTTGAATATTAACGTTGGGCATTTATATTACATTAAAAAGTTTATATCTCAAAAAAATCAACAAAAAAACGACGGGTTGCACTCCGGGATTGCCGGCAGAAGTGAAAACTTGAATATTAACGTTGGGCATTTATATTACATTAAAAAGTTTATATCTCAAAAAAATCAACAAAAAAACGACGGGTTGCACTCCGGGATTGCCGGCAGAAGTGAAAACTTGAATATTAACGTTGGGCATTTATATTACATTAAAAAGTTTATATCTCAAAAAAATCAACAAAAAAACGACGGGTTGCACTCCGGGATTGCCGGCAGAAGTGAAAACTTGAATATTAACGTTGGGCATTTATATTACATTAAAAAGTTTATATCTCAAAAAAATCAACAAAAAAACGACGGGTTGCACTCCGGGATTGCCGGCAGAAGTGAAAACTTGAATATTAACGTTGGGCATTTATATTACATTAAAAAGTTTATATCTCAAAAAAATCAACAAAAAAACGACGGGTTGCACTCCGGGATTGCCGGCAGAAGTGAAAACTTGAATATTAACGTTGGGCATTTATATTACATTAAAAAGTTTATATCTCAAAAAAATCAACAAAAAAACGACGGGTTGCACTCCGGGATTGCCGGCAGAAGTGAAAACTTGAATATTAACGTTGGGCATTTATATTACATTAAAAAGTTTATATCTCAAAAAAATCAACAAAAAAACGACGGGTTGCACTCCGGGATTGCCGGCAGAAGTGAAAACTTGAATATTAACATTGGGCATTTATATTACATTAAAAAGTTTATATCTCAAAAAAATCAACAAAAAAACGACGGGTTGCACTCCGGGATTGCCGGCAGAAGTGAAAACTTGAATATTAACGTTGGGCATTTATATTACATTAAAAAGTTTATATCTCAAAAAAATCAACAAAAAAACGACGGGTTGCACTCCGGGATTGCCGGCAGAAGTGAAAACTTGAATATTAACGTTGGGCATTTATATTACATTAAAAAGTTTATATCTCAAAAAAATCAACAAAAAAACGACGGGTTGCACTCCGGGATTGCCGGCAGAAGTGAAAACTTGAATATTAACGTTGGGCATTTATATTACATTAAAAAGTTTATATCTCAAAAAAATCAACAAAAAAACGACGGGTTGCACTCCGGGATTGCCGGCAGAAGTGAAAACTTGAATATTAACGTTGGGCATTTATATTACATTAAAAAGTTTATATCTCAAAAAAATCAACAAAAAAACGACGGGTTGCACTCCGGGATTGCCGGCAGAAGTGAAAACTTGAATATTAACGTTGTGCATTTATATTACATTAAAAAGTTTATATCTCAGAAAAATCAACAAAAAATCAACTCCATCCGTCTTACGAATTTTCGATCAGGTCACGTGTCCTGACGCGAGTTTAACATTTTTACCCATTACAAAACAAGTGCACAACGCCGCTAAAGAAGTTTTCACTAATCCATCCGTCTTACGAATTTTCGATCAGGTCACGTGTCCTAACGCGAGTTTAACATTTTTACCCATTACAAAAAAAGTGCATAACGCCGCTAAAGAAGTTTTCACTTCAAAAATCATCTCCATCCGTCTTACGAATTTTCGAGCAGGTCACGTGTCCTGACGCGAGTTTAACATTTTTTACCCATTACAAAACAAGTGCACAACGCCGCTAAAGAAGTTTTCACTACTCCATCCGTCTTACGAATTTTTGATCAGGTCACGTGTCCAGACGCGAGTTTAATTTTTTTTACCCATTACAAAAAAGTGCACAACGCCGCTAAAGAAGTTTTCACTTCAATAAAAAAAACATAAACCTCTATCGACTGCAGTTAATTCAGATTTTTGCAATATTTGTAGATAAGGGGTGAATGGTAGTTTTTGATATTTTTTTATCATAAGTCGAAAACTAAAAGTAAAAAATTTGGACCATCCCCATTTTGACCCCAATTACAATGGAAAAGAAAACATTTTTGGAGTTTACTCTTAAGAATTCATTTTCATACATAACCCACGATACAAAAAATATGTAGGAATTAAAATCGGGTGCAACAAAAAAGTGACACGTTTTACATCAGTCACCTTTTATGTCAGGAAGGCTAAGGCTCCATGGCCATGCAGACTAAACCGTGAGGCCAAAGGCCGAGCTCCGCGTAGGGCGAAGCCTGAAGCGTATTTTTCACGATAAGTGAACTCCAATCTCGCGGCGGAGCTGACACACTAATTTTTTTATATATTTTTTAATTTGCAATAAAGTTATACCTATATTTGTGGTCAAGATGTGAGTGTCCATAACAGCTGTGGTAGCTTGACTGGCGCCGATATCACATCACGTCACTTTCCTATATCCTGGGACCAACCAGACAGGAGGACGTGAGTGGAGGCTTTGGAAAAATAACAAATTTTAAGTCCTGGTATTTGAGCTCAAATATTATAGGCAAGCAATGTCAGCCGCGCTGACTTGTCTCTAGGTTTAGAGGATGAAGATGACTGTGCTGCATAGAGAGCATAAGAGTCAGCTCATCTTCGCTGGTTTGGCCACCTAGAGATTCATGATTCAAGGTATTTATTCAAAATAGGTGCAAATTACACTCTTTCTGATGGTCATCAAATAATAATAACATAATTTCATTTGTGAAAAATCAAGAAATAAACAATCATTAGTTAATAACGTCAAAACTAAATCCTTGAAATAAAAGAGATTATGTCATTAGAACATGAAAACAATATGACACAAAAAGTTAAACATAAAAATTATTGAATGTCATTGATGCCTTTAACAAGAGTAGGCCAGTTCACACGGGCAGCACCCGGTCACAAGTACCACGCGAGAGTCAGCCATCGCTCCCATCAACCATGTTAGAGGGAAAGGATGAAGGAGAGGATGAAGGATGCTTTTGTTTCCATACTAGTTCAGTTATATTTCAGTTGACTATGAAGGTGGGTATTTTTGCATAGAGAGCGTATAAGGGACGACCAATCGGGGAATACCCTGTTGATCGGCCCAGGTACCGTTTCAGGAATGCCGAAGTGCGAAAGAGCCTGAACGCCCTCCAAACCAATCTTGGCAAGACTTTTATATAGCTGTTATTATGCAAAATAGTCTATATTATACCGATATCGTCTAGGGCCGCCGCCTCCTGTCCGGAAGGTCGTGGTTCCAATCCTGCCACGTACCAATGTGATTTCTAATTTAGATTTCAAATGTACGTTTATTCGACGCTCTTGCGGTGAAGGAAAACATCGTGAGGAAACCTGCACGCGCTAGCGAAGAAACACGCAGGTTGTGTGTGAAGTCGACCAACCCGCACTGGGCCCGCGTGGTCGCCTAAGGCCCGATCGCCCTAATTCAGGGTAGGTTCGAGCCCCTCGGTGGGAATGTATATGAGCTGATATCATCATACCGACATCAGTAAGTTATTCATAAAACTTTGCACTATTGACCAAATCAATTATTGTAACCTAATGTATAATTATTAAGAACGTAAATGTTCCGTTTAAATCTTATATCTCCGAAAGTTCTTTATCGTTTACGATGAAACTATTGACAATAGTTTTGGACCTAAAAAAACGTGGGTGAAGCCTCGGGGCTAAAATGTAGTAGGTATGTAGTGGTGTGTATATAGATAATCAAAGTAAGTATGTAGATTTTTTTTTAAATCTAAGAAAATCGAGTAGGTTCCCCCCACAGATCCGAAGATATGTACTAAAAATTATCTAACACCTTTTTTTTATCCACAATTGATAAGCCCTTGGCATCGTCTCACCCGATGGTAAGTGACGGTGATGCCGAAGATGGAAGCGGGCTTACCAAGATTCCCCAACGCAATGGGGATCTTTCTATCTTATCTTCAAGCCGGAACAATGCTGTTAACACTAATGTTTTGCGCCAAGACTTAGATAAGATGGTGGTAGCCTAGCCAGGCGGGCTTAGAAAATGCCCTTCATCTTATCAGCTCATATACTTCTCCACCGAGGGGCTCGAGCCTACCCTGAATCGGGCGATCGGGCGATCGGGCCTTAGTCGACCACGCTGGCCCAGTGCGGGTTGGTCGACTTAAAAATAAAAATATACATAGAAAATGACCTGCAACCAACCAAACCTTTTAACCGCCTCCGTAGCCCAGAGGCAAAGTTCACTAGCTTTACACAGGAGGTCGCGGGTTCGATTCCCGGCGGGGTCATTTGTAAAATTCGGTTTGGTTGGTGGTAGGGCATTTTCTAAGCCCGCCTGGCTAGCTACCGCCATCTTATCTAAGTCTTACCGCCCAATATCAATGTTGATATCATTGGTGTGTTCCGGCATGAAGATAAGATAGCCAGTTCCCCATTGCGCTGAGGAATCTTGGTAAACCCGCTTCCATCTTCGGCAACATCGTCACTTACCACCAGGTGAGATGTTGTCAAGGGTTTACCATTTGTGAATAAAAAAAAAAACCGAGTCTTACAAAGTTGACCCCGTCGGGAAGCGAACCCGCGACCTCCACGGAGGCGGTTAAAACCTCAATATTTTTGGTATTAAACTTATCTAGTTGTCCACCAGACTGCTCGTCCGTGACGCGCACATAACCTACCTTTATCGTTAAATGGAGTCGGTATCAATGTGCAGTGTGAAACGCGCCGCCGGCCGAGATGTAGGACTACTATAAATACTTACGTAGTAATAAATAATAAAAATAAACCCAAAAATGTCATGAAAACATGTATAAAAGCACGGACTTGAAATTATATGCTTTAGTTGACACGACTGTGTGGCGAAGTGTGGTGTTAAGTTTAAATATAAAGTTTATTAAAAAAAAAAAGAATACTTAACTCAAAAACATACTGAATTTTGCATTAGAAATTTACGAAGAAGCAACCAGTGATATTAAAAATATAATTAATCTAATTGAGACTGAACATAAATTCCAAAAGACATGGAGGCTCTCTGCATAGTATTTTTCTCTATCCTACTTATAGGTAAGTTCGTAAATAAGATAATTGTAGTTCGTGAATGGTCTCAGACCTACATGTTATTTATTGCATAGACCGGAAAATAGGCAATTGCAGATCGAGTATGAATAGGTAATGTTATTATAGAAAACAGGCAATTAACATTTCCACCAAGGCATATAATTATATCAGTTCATATAGGTCTGCAGAGAGGAGCTCGAGCCTACCCTGCAATAGGGCGATATGATCTGATATGATGATGATCATATGAAAAGCGTCGGTGGCTCAACCGGTAACGACTCGGTCCATCTAACCAGAGGTACCGGGTTCAAATCTGGACGGCCAATGTACCAATGAGTTTTTCAAAAACTTACGTACATACTTACCGATTGCTTTAACGGTGAAGGAAAACATCGTGAGGAAACCTGCACACGCCTGCGAAGAAACTCGAAGGTTGTGTGTGAAGTCGACCAACCCGCACTGGGCCCGCGTGGTTGACTAAGGCCTAGTCGCCCTGATTCAGGGTAGGCTCGAGCCCCTCGGTGGGGACGACGTATATGAGCTGTAATGATGATGATGATGATGATATGATATTATACTGCTTTCCACTTTGCAAGGAAATGAAAAACATTAAAATATTAGCAATAAAACAGCTGCCCTAATTCTGTTATTTTAATATCTTACCTAGATAATACATATTATTTATACCGTTTAGTAAATATTTTCGTAGAACGTACCGTTTAGTGAAGTTAGAGCGTCGGTGGCGTAATAGTAATGGCCGCTACCTACTGTCCGGGAGGTCGTGGTTCGAATCCTGCCACGTACCAATGTGTTATCGACTTTCGATTTCGTAATTATATACGTTTATCCGACGCTCTTACGGTGAAGGAAAACATCGCAAGGAAACCTGCACACGCCTGCGAAGAAACCCGAAGGTTGTGTGTAAAGTCGACGAACCCGCAATGGGCCCGATGAAATATTTTACAGCCCAGTTAATTAGTAAAATATACATTTTGCTTATCTTAACCTTGAACTATTGATGTGGGGTCTGTGAGACCAAAATCTTAAAAAAAAAGAGAGAAAGTCTAAAGTCCTTCCATTCCCTAGGGATAAAGAAAATATCCTAGGTTCAAAATAAATAGAACCTTATTTACCTAAAGCAAAGTATGTACTGAGAGCAGCTTTTGTTTTTTTTTATTCACAATTGGTGCCTGTTTATGTGACCACGAAGAAAGCTCAAGGTCACCCAAAGGGCAATGGAGCGTGCTATGCTCGGAGTCTCTCTGCGTGATCGAATCAGAAACGAGGAGATCCGCAGGAGAACTAAAGTAACCGACATAGCTCACAGAATCGCTAAACTGAAGTGGCAGTGGGCAGGTCACATAGCCCGTAGAACAGATGGCCGATGGGGCAGTAAAGCTCTCGAGTGGCGACCGCTTACCGGAAAACGTAGCGTAGCATGCCTCCCACGCGGTGGACCGACGACCTGGTGAAGATCGCGGGAAGCCGCTGGATGCGGACAGCGCAGGACCGGTCGTCGTGGAAATCCTTGGGAGAGGCCTTTGTCCAGCGGTGGACGATTTTCGGCTGATATGATGATGATGTGGTGTGTGACCCCTAGTCGCACGTGGGCAGTTTTTGTATAGTGGACTATAAATATAACTCTTGTAGCCTATGGGTAAGCTATACACAAAAGGCTGTCAACGCCCTGCGGGTCCAATATAATAATGGACTTAGGATGCTGTTGGGGCTGCCGCGATTCTGCAAGACATTTTTTTTTATTCACAATTGGTAAGTTCTTGGAATCATCTCACCTGATGGTAAGTGACGATGATGCCGAAGATGGAAGCGGGCTTACCAAGATTCCCCAATGCTATGGAGAACTGGCTATCTTATCTTCAAGCCAGAACACATCAATGTTGTTAACACTGATGTTTGGCGGCAAGACTTAGATAAGATGGTGGTAGCTAGCCAGGCGGGCTTAGAAAATGCCCTACCACCAACCGAACTGAGTCTTACAGGTTGACCCCGCCGAAATCGAACCCGCGACCTCCTGGTGTGAAGCGAATAGACTAACCATTACGCCACAGAGGCGGTCATCATATCAGCTCATATAAGTCCCCACCGAGGGGCTCGAGCCTACCCTGAATTAGGGCGATCGGGCATACTCGACCATGCGGGCCCAGTGCCGGTTGGTCGACTTCACACACAACCTTCGAGTTTCTTCGCAGTCGTGTGCAGGTTTCCTCACGATGTTTTCCTTCACCGTTAAAGCAATCGTTAATTATATGTACGTAAGTTTTGAAAAACTCATTGGTACATTGGCCGTCTGGACTTGAACCCGTGCCCTCTGGTTAGGAGGACCGAGTCGTTACCGGTTGAGCCACCGACGCTTCAGAAGGTAATGTAAGAAGGAAGGTAAGAGGCGGTAATGGTTGTTAATCGCGGCGGTAATCGGCGGTAATCGTCGATGTTTGCTGAGGCACATATTTATGACTTTTTTGCAATTATGAGGAAAAGGGTTGCCTCCTTGATGCACCGTGTTCGCGGCAGTTATTTCGCGCGGTACTAATCTATAATTTGTGTGTTTTTACTAACCCATGTAACTATGAATTTCTTATGATTTGTAATAAAAAATATTCTATTCTATTCTATTCTATAAACTTAATAATATTCTGCTTTGTTTCAGGTTCATGTAGTCAAGACCGGGGCTGGTCTTACGACTGTAAGTAATAGTACATTATTACAGAGGCCGGGAAAGTAAGCGATTGCTGAATGAGTAGAGTTCAAAGGCCGAACTGCAGGTGCAGGGAGCCCGCTGGAGTTCATAATTCCCATACAAACGTAGTATTTGATTCATTTGTTAACCAAAGAACCGACTTTGAAATAATTTTATATCAATAACAATAAAAATAAAATTAGCAATTTAAAGCCTAATATTTCGCGAATAGATCTCTAAATTAAAAATGGTAGTAGCAAACTCTCAGCAGTTTTGAAAGACCTATTCAACGACACCCCATACGATAGGGCATAGGGTAAATCACGGAAAAAAATCAAGATTCAAGATATTTATTCAAAATAAGTGCAAATTATACTCTTTCTTTATAGTCTTAAAATAGTGATTACATAATTTCATTTGTAAAAAATCAAGACCGCCTCCGTAGCTCAGAGGCAAAGTTCACTGGCTTTACACAGGAGGTCGCGGGTTCGATTCCCGGCGGGGTCAATTTGTAAGACTCGGTTTGGTTGGTGGTAGGGCATTTTCTAAGCCCGCCTGGCTAGCTACCACCATCTTATCTAAGCCTTGCCGCCAAATATTAATGTTGATAGCATTGGTGTGTTCCGGCATGAAGATAAGATAGCCAGTTCCCCATTGCGTTGGGGAATCTTGGTAAGCCCGCTTCCATCTTCGGCAACATCGTCACTTACCACCAGGTGAGATGTTGTCAAGGGTTTACCAATTGTGAATAAAAAAATAAAAAATAAAAAAAAAGAAATAAACAATCATTAGTTAATTACGTCAAAATACAATCCGTGATATAAAAAAAAATAATGTCATTAGAACATGAAAACAATATGACACGAGAAGTTATACATACATTATAATATCAAAATTATTGAATGTCATGAACGCCTTTGACAAGTGTAGGCCAGTTCACACGGACAGCACCCGGTCACGAGTATAACGCGAGAATAACCCTCTACACTACATGTAGGGGAGGTATACTAGAGGAGCTGTAAACTCATCAAACTAAGAATTGACTATAGATCTCTTGGGGAAAGCTGTTCAGTATGATCAGACGAAGCCCTGGTTATGTCCTACACCAATTTTTTCACACTCTGTATAGTGTAAAGTGAAGCCAACGTTTTACCCGGCTACGTCAGCGAAAAAAGGGCTAAGAATCTCACAGACTTATTGTATGTGTAGATACAGAGTGTACTAAAATGTATGTAGAAGCCGTAAACTGAGGCTCTTACCCATCAAACCCAGAATTGATCATATTTATTAGGAAAAGCTGTTCAGTATGATAAGAAGAAGCTCTAGGTACCTATTATTTTTTTATTCATCATTACATCATCATTACAGCTCATATACGTCCCCACCGAGGGGCTCGAGCCTACCCTGAATCAGGGCGATTAGGCCTTAGTCGACCACGCGGGCCCAGTGCGGGTTGGTCGACTTCACACACAACCTTCGAGTTTCTTCGCAGGCGTGTGCAGGTTTCCTCACGATGTTTTCCTTCACCGTTAAAGCAATCGGTAAGTATGTACGTAAGTTTTTGAAAAACTCATTGGTACATTGGCCGTCCAGATTTGAACCCGGTACCTCTGGTTAGATGGACCGAGTCGTTACCGGTTGAGCCACCGACGCTTTTCATTTTTTTACACCATTTTTTTATTACATTTATTTATATTAATATTAGTATATTATGTATTATTTTGTACGTAGTATTTATTTGTTTGTTAGGCATTAAAGTTATCAAAATTTCATTGTTTTCAAATTTTTCTTTGTTATTTACACGTCCTCTGCCATTATTTTGTAACTTTCTCTTTCCAAGGTCTGCTGGAAGAAATTTCTTATAGAAATAACCAGTACCTTTGGTATGTTTTTGCTTGTTTAATGTTTGTGTGTCCCTATTTCTGTGTACAATAAATTATGAAATAAAAATAAATAAATTGAAATACAAGACTAAAAAGTCTAAGTGAACATGAGTTCTATGTGCATATTTGAGACCATTTTATACCATTTTAAAAGAAAAGGCAGGGTTTTTGATTATTTTTATAAGTTTTGAATTAATAGATGACTTAAATAACACTTTTTTTTTCTACGATCCGGCAGCGCAGGACCAGTCGTCATGGAAATCCTTGGCGCAGGCCTTTGTCCAGCAGTGGACGTCTTTTGGCTGATAAAAAGATGATAAATCATCTTATAAACAGTTGATTTTGAAACAAAAATATAATCAATTTTATGCGACTAATTCGGTCGGATCCGGATTAAATTTAGTGCTGGATTGCACTCCCTAACGCTAACCTTAGTTGCTTTAATAGAAACTTTTGATCCCAATAAGAATCAGGATCAAATGGCGTTATAAAAAGTTTCATGTTAATTGTCCATTTTCTTGCTGACTTTTTTTTCCCAAAATCTGTGAATGCGGAAGTAAAATACTCCAAGTCATGTTTATTCTCCTAAGTACGTTTTCTTGTAGATATAATGCTTCTGGTAGCTGCCCCTGTTTGCCACATCTCTACTTTCCACCCTGTATTTCTGGATTAGACACGCCTGGACGATGTGATCCAGATTCTGCATCTCAAATCCACATTAACCTTGATAAATCTTAACATTTTTACCCCTCTGTCCGAGAACTACATTATACCAAAAGAATTGTTATTATATGTCTTTAAAAATTTATAATTGTATCCCAAGTGCAATTAAAGATCTTCACCCGAAATTATTTAGAAAAAGATTGTTTAACTGGTTAATACATCAATACTTGGGTCATCACCCGTGGTAAGGTTGGGTTGTCCGGTTAACCGGACTATAGAAAAATCATTTTTTCCATGGTTCTGTTAATATATTTATCTGTGGTATGCTCCGGTTATTAAGAAAAATAACATGTTAAGAATAAATGAGCGAGCGAAGCGAGCGATGTTAGGTTCGGTCAGGTTTGATTGATTTAACAGTCAAAAATTTATGTTTTCCGTGGTTCGGTTCGCCGGACAACCCAACCGTACCACGGGTGATGACCGCAATATTTATATGATGTGAATGAATTATGTATATAGAATTGACATTTAACATTTTAAATTATAACATTGTAAGATTTGCATGACCAAAACTAAGACTAAGTTTTTAGCTGAACAGATGAGACTTTAATTATTTTAAGTTATCTTTCAATGTACGTTTTATGCAAATAAATAATCTTGAATCTGTATCGTCTAGATGAGACCCAGTGGCCAGGCGTCTGCCGCACCGGGGTGCAACAGTCCCCCATCAACATAATGACGCGAGACGCCATATTAGACAAGCACGAGGTGCATCTGCGGGGCCCGCTGCGCTTGCGCGGGTATCGCAGCGTTAACGTCACTGCTGTAAACAACGGGCACACGCGTGAGTTCTCAAATTCTACGGGTTTTTTTTAAGGGTTCCGTACCAGGTAACTTAACCCTATTACTGTCTGTCAGTCCGCACGTTTAAAAGGCAATATTTTTGGAACCATGATAGGTAACCGGCTATTATTTTCACATATATGTTGTTACTAGCTTTTGCCCGCGGCTACGCCCGCGTGGACATCGTTTTTATGACTGTCTTAGAGAGTGCGCAGTGCGCGAGCCGCAAGCGGCTTGCGAGCGTGGACATGAATTTTCTACAGATCCCTCGGGAACTATGTCAGGATATGCTTATTAGTAATCATGTCATTTCCCACCCCCTCAACCATCTCTGTGCAAAAAATCACACAAACCATTGTTCCGTTGCGATGTTAAAAAAATAAAAAAGCGTCGGTGGCTCAACCGGTAACGACTCTTTTATTCTAAACAGAGGTACCGGGTTCAAATCTAGACGGCCAATGTACCAATGAGTTTTTCAAAAGTTACGTACATATATACTTACCGATTGCTTTAACGGTGAAGGAAAACATCGTGAGGAAACCTGCACACGCCTGCGAAGAAACTCGAAGGTTGTGTGTGAAGTCGACCAACCCGCACTGGGCCCGCGTGGTCGACTAAGGCCTGATCGCCCTAATTCAGGGTAGGCTCGAGCCCCTCGGTGGGGACGTATATGAGCTGATATGATGATGATGATGATTAAAAAAATTAACCAAAAAAAAGTATATTCTCAGTTGCCTCAGGAACTGCATCGGGTTATGCTATTTTCACGGGATAAAAAGTAGCCTATGTCCTTCCTGGTGACACAGGCTACCTGCATGCCAAATTTCATCAAGATTGTTCAAGGCCTTGAGGCGTGAAAAGGTAACAAACAAACTCGGTGGGGACGTATATGAGCTGATATGATGATGATGATGATTAAAAAAATTAACCAAAAAAAAAGTATATTCTCAGTTGCCTCAGGAACTGCATCGGGTTATGCTATTTTCACGGGATAAAAAGTAGCCTTTGTCCTTCCTGGTGACACAGGCTACCTGCATGCCAAATTTCATCAAGATTGTTCAAGGCGTTGAGGCGTGAAAAGGTAACAAACAAACAAACAAACACATTTTCACATTTATAATATTGTTAGGATGGGGATTTACGAACAAGTAATAAAAATTTTAAAATAATTAATATTAAGGGGGTGTCCATACATTTATTAGAGTAGAATTGACAGTTCTAGACAACTTTAATTTTCTGTTGTTATTTCTAATTTCTCATACTAAATGTATGGCAGCTGCGGACGCTCAAAACACCTCTTACACCTGTCTTTACACCAAACACCACCGATATTGGCACTTCGGCGTCCCAGAAGCGGACGTTGAATCACTCATCCCAACAATTTAACATCAACAATGGCGGATGGTGCTGCAGCAGCGGACGTTGAAAACACCTGTTACATTCTATTAAGAAGTTCACTAGTGCTTCAATAAAATCTGTCTCCCCTCAAGATCTTATAAGTATAAAAGGAAGTCCAAAACTTTCACTGGATTGCGTCAACTCATATTTTTCGAATGTTGGTGAAAACCTAGCCAGTAGAACCCTAACGTCTCTTATTGTAACAACATCCACCTGAAAAATGCTCCTACTAATTCCTTCTTTATCAGACTCACGGACCCTGACGAAGTCATCACAATTGTAACCCAACTTAAAACTGACAGAGCTTTTAATCAGAACAATATTGATAACCGTCTTCTTAAAGCTGTTGGTCCTGCTATTGCTGCGCCGCTGACCCTCATTTTTAAAATGATTATATGTATGGAAATATTCCCCAAACAGTGGAAAATTGCAGCAGTCGTTACAATCCACAAATAAGGCTCCAAATAAATCCCCGGAAATTACCGCCCAATAACCTTGCTTAGTTCTGTTTCCAAACTGTTAGAATGGATCATAAACAACAGATAGGTAAATTTTCTGGAATCAAATAACTTACTGTCTGACCATGAGTACGGTTTTCGTCGAGGGAGATCTACCGAAGATGCGGTAATTATCCTGACTAATATTGTATCAAAACATTTAGATAAGGGTCGAATCTGTATCGGCGTCTTTCTAGACCCAGTAAAGGCGTTCGACACTGTTTCGATTCCAGTTTTAATACAAAAGTAGGAAGATCTGGGCATCCGTGGTGTGGCTCTAAATTGGTTTATCTCATATTAAACAAAGAGGTGTCAGTCTCTCGTCTCTCAGGAAGGGTGATTATGTCAGTGACGCAAAACCAATATCCTTTGGAGTACCCCAAGGCAGCATATTGGGCCCAACACTGTTTTTGATTTATTTAAATGACATTGCTAGTAACCCTTCCTTAAATTCTGATATTTTCTGCTACACTAACGATAGTGCATTAATATTCAGCGAAGACTTAAAAGAGTCCATGGTCGAGTCCGTTGGTTGCGGAATATCTAAGTTCACAGGCTGGCTAAATTCTTATCTTTTGACATTAAATCTGTCCAAAACAAAGTTTCTATTATTTCACAAAACATACAAACTTTCACGTTTATAATATTACTAGCCGTCCGCCCGCGCCTACGCCCGCGTTGTTTTCGATTTTCCCGTGGGAATCGGACTTGTTCACGGTGTAAAAAATAGCCTATGTCCTATTCCAGGACCTAACCTATACGTGTGCCAAGTTTCATCCCGATCTCTTCATTGTTTGAGGCGTGAAAGAGTAACAAACATCTATACATAAAAACTTTCACGTTTATAATATTAGTACGATAGTAGGATTGGTTACCCTAGAATTTACGATTGGTAGCCCTAGCACAAGACCAAAAAACGGATATCCGTTAGACATACTACTTTTGTCCGGTTTACCGAGATTTTCTTGACCCGGCAAACATAAAAGAAACCGAACTGTCCGGGCGAAAATCGGACATCTGGCAAAAATCTTACATCTATGGACTCGTGCAACGCGATTTCCATATACATCTGGAATCGGATGTGCATGTTTCCTCACATTCCCACATTTTTCCTTCAGCAATTGCAATAAGCTTCAATCCTGGGCCTACTTCTGTTTATAGTTTATACTGCTGATATGGTGAATGTGATTAAGCATTGTAATTATCACATCTATGCGGATGATATGCAGATCTATCTATCTGATAAACCTGAGAACACGGATTTGTCTGTGGCCAGAATAAACGAGGATCTCCAAAGCATAGTAGAATGGTCCGAATCAAACACGCTTGTATTAAACGCTGATAAAACTAACTTCATGCTTTTTGGATCAAAACAGCAGGTCCTTCGGGTTTCTGACTATAGCCCTTCTGTGTGTATTAAGGACTTGCAACTGAAACGCGTAACAGTGGCTCGTAATTTGGGTGTTTTAATGGACGAAACTTTGCTATTTGAACAGCATATCACCCAAATGGTCCAGAGGAGTTTTTACAGGCTGAAAATACTTTATGGTATTCGAGACTATCTTAGCATCGATGTACGTAAGAAACTGTGTGATACTCTGGTCCTCTCCATCTTGGGTTATGCTGACGTTGTGTACGGTCTCCGAATTCTTGCACGTATGGAGCGTTTAGTGCAGAGAGTACAGAATGCCTGCGCGAGGTACTGCTTCAAGGTCCCCCCTCGCACGCACGTCACCCCATATTTGAACGATGCCAACATTCTTAAAATGTCATTACGGAGAGAGCTTCATCTGTCTGTTCTTATGTTTGGGCTAGTAAAAACAGGATTGCCGGAATATTTATTTGAAAAAAAACGGTAATTTAAAAAACTAAAAAACCCTCCTGCGTTTCTTTGTAATTTGGAAATGAAAAACCCTAAAACAAGAAAGTCGTCATACCCGATTGCACTTAACTTAAGAAAAATTGAGCAGTCGGGACCCATTCTAGAAAGTCAGCCGTCTAGTCAGTATATTGGAGTAATCTGCAATGTAATATAGGTATGTGCTCTCAATTCACTATGCCTCCATTTCTAGAATGAGTCCCGACTGCTACAATTTTTCATAAGTTAAGTGCAATCGGGTATGACGACTTTCTTGTTTTAGGGTTTTTCATTTCCAAATTACAAAGAAACGCAGGAGGGTTTTTTAGTTTTTTAAATTACCGTTTTTTATTTTATTCATTTTTTTAGTTTTATTATTGAATGAGTTCATTTGAATTTGGCGCCAAAAATCCGCCATTTTGTTTTTATTTATTTTGATATACCCAGTGTCATTCTCACAGTAAAAACGTATCTAACGACAACCCTCAAGCTATAATTAATCGAGCGGTTCAGGCTGCAGAGCGTGTCAAACATTTGAATTTTGCGCCAAAAATCCGCCATTTTGTTTTTTTTATTTTGATATACCCAGTGTCACTCTCACAGTAAATACGAATCTAACGACACGTCTAAAGCTAAAATCCATCCAGCCGTTCAGGCTGCAGAGCGTGCCAAACAATTATACATACAAACATACATACATACATACATACATACATACTCTCGAAAAACATAACCCTCCTTCTGGCGCAGTCGGGTAATAAAAACTACAATGGCGTCAAACTTCTGACTCGCGAGCTATAAGAACGGCAAGCCGGCCTCTTAATACGCAGATTCACCACACTGCAGCTTTCAGGGGCAGTTTTAGATATGCGGCCACCAAATGTTGGAATAACTTGCCACCTCCTCTCAGGGAACTAAGATCTATAGGCACCTTTAAATTAAAGCTTAAACATTATCTTATATCCTATCAGAAGGAGATGCATGTAGGTGGCCGAGTTGTTCCAACATACCTAAGGTGATTAAGTTAGGACCATGATTTTGGTAACAAATATGGGTTTATTTCTCTCATGTCATTTTATTATTATTGCTTTTTATTTTATTAACATTATTTTATTTTATGTATCAATTTACTCTACTTCACTAAATTATTTATTCTATTATATTGTTTACATTATCGCACTACTGTACCGATCGCTTCGCGGACACGACACCATGGGCTTTTCTGAAAACCAGCGCTGCAGTTCTCCTGCAGCTAATGCTGAGAAAAGTCCATTTTGACATCGCACTACACCGATTCCGTTGGTCTTATTTGTTTTTTTTGTGTTAACTTTTTTGTTTTTATTCTGTTTCTATGTGTTTTACTTCTTTTTTATGTTGTGTAATCGGTGTGTGTTTTTGTCAAATAAAAATCTGTCTATTGTCTATTGTCAACGGTAACAATCGTCCCAGCCCTCCTGGCACCTAATTCGGTTTACGAAGTAACTATTTCGTAATCTGTGATTCGGTCTTGACTTCTAATTCGGACGGCTAATATACCAATGAGTTTTTTAAAACTTACCTACATATACTTACCAAGTTTGGTGAAAAACGGTCTAAAATATGACTTTGTTCTCAGTAAAGTGGAATGTGGTGGATTACCCAGCACCGGCCCCCCTCCTCTCCGGAGGTCCTCTACGTGGAAACTACTCTCTGCTCCAGTTCCACCTCCACTGGCTGTCGGAACATGCTATTGATGGCATGAAGTGAGTATACCGTTTCGTTAACTATCCATAAACGTTTTAACCGCCTCCGTGGCGTAATAGTGAATCCAGTCACATTAGATATTATAAATGTGAACATTTGTTTGTTTTTGGACCTTTTCACGCTTCAACAACACAACCAATCTTGATGAAATTTGGCATGCAAGTAGCCTGTGTCACTGGGAAGGCCATATGCTAGTTTTTAGTCCGTGGAAACAGCATAGTCCCATGCAGTTTCCTAAGGGAACTGAAAAAATACTCTTATTTGGTTAATTTATTTAACATCGGAAGGGAACAATTGATTGTAGCGATCTTTTGCACAGAGATGTTTGAGGGGTTAGAAAATTACATAATTTACTAATGAGCATATCCTGCCATAGTTCCCGAGAGATCTGGGGAAAACTCATTTCAACGCTCGCGACGTCGTTCGGCGTCGCAACGGAGCAAAGGATTTAAGTGATTTTTGTATAGAATTGTTTTAGGGGATGGGAAGTGATATAGATTGCTAATCAGAAAGCCCAATGTAGTTCCTGAGGGATCTGGAGAATACTTATGTCTGCGCTCGCGCACGACTCACCCTCAAAGACAGTCATATAAACGATGTCCACGCGGGCGAAGCAGCGGGCAAAAGCCAGATGTTTATAAATGATAAAAGGGTATGTGAAATGCGCAGTAAATGGTGTTGATAAGTGTTACGGAGATACTATTGCATAAACTGTGAATAGTTAACAATGAAAACTATGAGTACTAAAGAATTAAAACTGTGAGTAGTTAACAATTGAAAATGTGAGTAGTGAAAAATGTAAACTGTGAGTGGTGGACAATGAAAACGGTGAGTAGTTAACAATGGAAACTGTGAGCAGTGAACAATTTAAACTGTGAATGAGTAGTGAACAATAAAAACTGTGAGTAGTTAACAATGAAAATTATGAGTTGTTAACAATGGAAACTGTGAGTAGTGAACAACGAAAACTGTGAGTAGTAAATAATGAAAACTGTGAGTAGCGAACAATGAAAACGGTGAGTAGATAACAATGGAAACTGTGAGAAGTGAACAATGAAAACTGTGATTAGTGAACAATGAACCTATTGGTAGTGAACAATGAAAACTGTGAGTCGTAAATAATGAAAACTGTGAGTAGCGAACAATGAAAACGGTGAGTAGTTAACAATGGAAACTGTGAGAAGTGAACAATGAAAACTGTGATTAGTGAACAATGAACTTATTGGTAGTGAACAATGAAAACTTTGAATAGTGAACAATGAAAACTGTGAGTAGTGAACAATGAAAACTGTGAGTAGTAAACAATGAAAACTGTGAGTAGTGAACAATAATAACTGTGAGTAGTGAACAATGAAAACTGTAAGAAGTGAACAATGAAAAATGTGAATAGTGAACTATAAAAAAAAATTAGTAGTGAATATTGAAAAACCTTTAAAGCGAGACCTATAATAATGAAAATAGCTAAGTAATTAAGACCACCAAAAAGCTACTTGCGTTATTTTATCCTGTGTAATTTAAAAAAACTAGGCTGGCATCTCGACTTAAAGTTGGCTAAACGATTATGGGAAATTCAATATATCTTTTGCAAACTGTTATAAGTAGATATTTTTGTTCACTTTCACGACCTATTAAGCGCGAATGTAATTATCTACTACTAGAGTTTGTAAGGCGCCTAAGGCAACCGTCGAAAAAGAAATGACAGCATTTTAGATCGTATTAAGTGATTAAAATAATATATTTAATCAAGTTCCTTCTATTCTGTCCAAGGTATCCCCTAGAGATCCATTTCGTCCACGTCAAGACTGGTCTGCAGCTTACAGAAGCTATAACTCGTCCCGATGGTTTGGCTGTTATCGGAGTAATTGCACAGGTATGATCATAAAACGTTCACATTTTCATCGTTATTATTATCAGCTCGTAATTTTAGTAATATTCAGTATCCTTTGGAAATACATTACTATTGTCCTACATTCAGTTGTCACAGACCGATTTCGTGACGCGTTACGTTTAATTTCTTTATGGTTACCCGATGTATTTTTTTTTTATTATTTACTACTAGCTTTTACCCTCGGTTTCGCCTGCGTGGACATAGTTTTTATGACTGACTTAGAGGGTGCGCGGTGCGCGAGCGTGTACATGAATTTTCTCCAGATCCCTCGGGAACTATGTCAGGATATGCGTATTAGTAAATCATGTCATTTTCCACCCCTTCAACCATCTCTGTGCAAAAAATCACACAATCCATTGTTCCGTTGCGATGTTAAAGAAATTAACCAAAAAAGAGTATATATAGTCAGTTCCCTCAGGCACTGCATCGGGCTATGCTATTTTCACGGGATAAAAAGTAGCTTATGTACTTCATTATAATATACTATGTCCTTGGCATCATCTCACCTGCTGGTAAGTGACGATAATGGCGAACATGGAAGCGCGCTTACCAAGATTCCCCAACGTAATGGGGAACTGGCTATATTATCTTAAGCGGGAATACATCAATGTTGTTGGCATTGATGTTTGGCGGCAAGACTTAGTTATATCATGGTAGCTAGCCAGGCGTACTTAGAAAATGTCCTTCCACCATACCAAACCGAGTCTTAGAAAGTTAGACTCCGCCGGGAATCGAACCTGCGACCTCTTGATGTGAATCTAATGGGCTAAACCGTTACGCCACGGAGGTGGTTAAATGAGGGTAAATATTCAGTGATCGCATACCAGTTTTGTTACTGTGGTTAAACCTGTGTTATTATGTGGTTGCCCGACTACGTAAAATAAAGTAGATAAGATATATACTTAGTGATTGCAAACCAGTAAGCTATGTAGGTGTGACTGACAGGTGTTAATAATTGATTTTTCGTCTACGAGAAATGATGCAGAATAAATTTTCAGTGATTAGGTATTTGATTAAGGACTAACTTTAAAGATACGGCTCTGATAATTAATTTCTTGTGTCGAGCGACACTATTTAAATCTAACAGTCACATATCTTCTGTAAGTATTTTTTTGTATATTTTTCTAATTTCTTTTTTGTTTAATTAATGAAGACTTGTTGAATATTATTTTTTCTTGTCAAAATTGATAAAAAAATAATTAAAATATAACTTTGGTATCTTCGGTCACGTCATGAGAAAATAATAGATGGTGCAAAATAACCGGTATCAGCCATCTTCCGATACATACATAACATCTTTCGTAGATTACGACAACGGCTTTCATCAAATGCGTGTTGGACAAATAGCGAGTACGGGGAAATGCGCGTTGGACGAAATGCGAGTTGGACGAAATGCGTATTGGTCGAAATGATACTTGAAATACTATTTGGACGAATCGCGTATAGGACCAACAGCTAACAAACCGTTGAACTAACTTCTGTGGCACAGCAACATAACTACAATACGTATTATACCACCATCGAGATCGACTGAGTCGACCGTTTTAATAGGATTATTTCAAAACAAGAGTACTTAACACATCTCTTGCAAATGTAAATGCTAAGGACGAAAATTACACAAGTCTTATTCATCTGAATCGGCGGAATCGGCTTTCAGGTTCTAGAACTGTACACGTTAGGACAGTAGACATCGCGGCAACGTGATTTTTAGGCATAAAATACGCATTTATTAGTAAAGCCAAAGCTTTAGAGAAATTTAGATCAAATTATACAATAAATAAGTTTGGTGTTCCTCAAGGCAGCATTTTAGTACCGCTTTTATTCCTTATGTATATAAATGATTTACCAAATGCGGTTGCTCCACAAAAATGCATATAATTTTCTGATGATACGATCATAATCATAGAGGGGACAGATATACTAAATTATGGAAAATAATTAATGCAACATTAGCTAAAACTGTAACATGGCTCTCAGTAAATAATTTAATAGTTAATTTAACTGAAACTGAACTATATATACAGTTTGAAAATCAAATCCGAGTGTCATTTAATAGAAAAATTTGAAAATAATTTATTTTTTGTTATAAATATTGATTATCATTGTAATTGGAAAAATCATATTGATAATATTTGTGCAAAGATCAATAGTTTTGTATATGCCTTAAGAAGGGTAACAAAAACAATATCAAAACAGGCTGCTCTAACTGCTTATCATGCGTAATGTAAACTCAATTTTAAGATATGGTATTATGATATGGGGAAATTCTTGCGACATTGATAAACTCTTCATTGTGCAAAAACGCTATATTTGGACTAGAACAGACAGATTCATGCCAACCTCATTTTAGAAAACACAAACTACTAACATTGCCATGCTTGTATATATTAGACACATGTATATTTGTTGATAAACATATAAATTTCTTCCAAAGACATGAATAAATAAAAGGAATTTAAGATCAAAACATAATAATAAACTATACGTGCCAACTACAAAATGACAATGGTTGCGAAATATAGTAATATAATGAGCATAAAGTTATACAATATGCTACCAGTTAAATATTTAAAGAATTACGATTATATATACCTTTAAAAAAATCTGTTAAAAATTGGCTGACTTATTGTAGATTTTATAGTATTCATGATTTTTTCATATTTGATGACACAACAAATAGTACTAGACATTAAAAAAAAATATAGTTTATTTTGTGAAACTGACATATTAAATTTTTTTGACTTTTACTCTTAGTACTATATAATAATGACATCTCTACTGTATAAAAATAAGTCGGGTTTTCCTTCCTGACGCTATAACTCCAGAACGGCTGGACCGATTTGGCTAATTCTTTTTTGTCGAGTTCGTTATTGTCAGGAGAAGGTTCCCTACATGGGTAGGGTAGTGTAGGGTAGTGTAGTGTAGTGTATGTAGGGTAGGGTAGGTAGAGTAGGGTAGGGTAGTGTAGGGTAGGGTAGTGTAGTGTAGGGTAGAGTAGGGTAGGGCAGTGTAATGTAATGTAAGGCGGTACGTAGTTCGCCGGGACAGCTAGTTCTTATTAAAAAAAAAATTAACTAATTTTGCTTACTTATTGAAATTATTTTAAATTAAGAACATACATTATTGTTATTGAATGAGGTACCAGTTTATTTATTATTTTTGTTTATTATCAAAGTATTTTAATCTAATTTTATTAAGACCTACCTGTCTAATGTTAAATATGACTGTGTGTATGCCTGCAATGGTAGAAGTCATCTAAGTATTGCCGCCAAATTGATGTGTTCGGGCTTGAAGATAAAATAGCCAGTTCTCAACTTTTACTCAGAATCAATTTTTTTTATTCACAATTGGTAAGCCCTTGGCATCATCTCATCTGATGGTAAGTGACTGGCTATCTCATCTTCAAACCGGAACACATCAGTGTTGTTAACACAGATGTTTGACGGCGATGGTGATAGCTAGCAAGGCGGGCTTAGAGAATGTCCTACCACCAACTAAACCGAGTCTTACAGGTTAACCCCACCGGAAATCTAACCCGCCACCTCACGAAGGTGTGAAGCAAAATGGACTAACCATAACGTGACGAAGGCAGTTAAAATTATTTATATTTTTTTCGCAATTGCAATTCTTGACAAAATGGTACTCTGGTTTCGCACCTATTGATCATTGAGCCTTTTAACTACCAACTCCTACCGGTTACCTTAAGGTTGCCTGGAAGAAATCGCTAAAAGCGATAAGGCCGCCTTTGCATTGTACATATTTAAACCAAAACGTACCAAAGTGTTTTCGAATTTCGATTTCATATATACGTTTATTCGACGCTCTTACGGTGAAGGAAAAACATCGTGAGGAAACCTGCTCACACCTGCGAAGAAACTCGAAGGTTGTGTGTAAAGTTGACCAACCCGCACTGGGCCCGCGTGGTTGACTAGGCCCGATCAGGGCCGATTCAGGGTAGGCTCGAGCCCCTCGGTGGGTACGTATATATGAGCTGATATGATGAGAAAAGACATTGCACCCTACAGATAAAATCTTTCACAAGGCTTAGAGTTCTAATCAAATTGTAATTAAACGACTTAATACTTATTTATAATTCTGCCACAAAGGTACACAGCAGCAGTTCAGAGAGCGAGCGGGCCCTCCTCGAAATAATGCCAACAGTGCCAGCCATACTGAACCCTGCAAATTCTGGAGAATACTTCAACATCGATATGACGTAAGTATGATGCATATTATCTCGTTGGCTTGGATGGTTAACAATGGTGCACGCATTCGCTTTTTCTTAATGGCCTGGCAGAATCATCAGCGCTGCGAATCTAAGGTATAGCAGCATTCAAGCTGAGCCTGGTCCTTTTTCTTGCCCACCTTTTCGTAATGGCCTGGCCGAGCGCTGCGGATCTAAGGTTTCGCAGCATTCAAGCTGAGCCTGGTCCTTTTCCATTCCCACTTTTTCTTAATGGCCTGGCAGAATCATCAGCGCTGGAATCTAAGTTTTCGCAGCATTCAAGCTGACCCTGGTCCATTTTTCTTGCCCACCTTTTCTTAATGGCCTGGCAGAGCGCTGCGAATCTAAGGTTTTGCAGCAATCAAGCTGAGCCTGGTCCTTTTCCTTGCCCTCCTTTTCTTAATGACCTGGCAGAGCGCTACAAATCTAAGGTTTCGCAGCATTCAAGCTGAGTCTGGTCCTCTTCCTTGCCCACCTTTTCTCAATGGCCTGGCAGAGCGCTGCGAATCTAAGGTTTCGCAGCATTCAAGCTAAGCCCGGTCCTTTTCCTTGCCCACCTTTTCTTAATGGCCTGGCAGAATCATCAGCGCTGCGAATCTAAGGTTTCTCAGCATTCAAGGAGTTTTAATGTTTTTAATGATTTTTCAACTGACTTCAAAACAGAAGGTTCTCAATGTGACTGCTGTATATGAAACGATCTTCATAGTACTTTTTTTTATTAAATATTTTATGTCTCCTAGTTTGTTTCATATAAATTTTATCGAAATCGGTTAAGTACTTTTTTGGAAAATTAACGAAAACAGAAAAAAAAATATACTTACTAAGACGTTGCGATTGAAGTCGGTTTTTTAACTTGTTCAACCTAGTAAATTGTTTTGTTTTCGTTCTTTTGTAAAAATAACAATAATTACTACATACAAAAGTCAAACTGGGTGTGATTAAAGTTCAAAATGAAACTTAAATGAAGCAAAATGTAAATAATTTCAATTGGCTCATCATCATCCTATCAGCCGAAAGACGTCCACTGCTGGACAAAGGCCTCCGTCAAGGGTTTCCACAACGACCGGTCCTGCACTGCCTGCATCCAGCGGCTTCCCAAGGCCTTCACCAGGTCGTCGGTGCACCGAGTGGGAGGCCTTCTTACGCTACGTCTTCCGGTGCGCGGTTGCCACTCTAGAACCTAACTGCCCCAACGGCCATCTATTCTACGAGCTATGCGCCCTGCCCACTGACACTTAAGTTAAGTTCTAAAAGCTATGTCGGTTACTTTGGTTCTCCTACGGATCTCCTCTTTTCTGATTAGATCACACAAAGAAACTCCCTTTGGGTGACCTTGAGCCTTCTTATGAGGCCAATAGTAAGCGACCATATCTCAGTTCCGTATGTCATCACTGGCAACACACACTGGGTAAAATACCTTGGCCATAAGACACTGCGGTATTTAGGACGTGAAGATATCGGCGTAGGCTTAGTACAGGCACAACCTGGACACTTCATACAACGGGCCAGAAATGACATTTCAAAAAACGAATGACGGAACAAACAAAATGGCGGCGAAATCCTATACATTCAACAACCAAACTGTAACCAATCTGTATCAATCTGGGTGACGAGGAGGTGAGTTCGGAATCTAGAGAGCGGCAGGGAGTGTCCATCCTGTATGTTAGTACTAATATATATACTTTGGAACAGGGTCTTATTGGCATCCCTTGCATACGAAGCTCTAAAAATACCTGATCATCACACGAGTAATACAAAATCCTCAACCGGAAGGAACGAATCATGAGAAATGAACAATGGTGAAGCGAATGATGAAAACAAAAGCAATAAGTACATTCTTAAATCATCGATTCCAAGGAAACCAGTGAATCTAAGTGATCTTGACAATGATTACAATAGCAGGTCGTATTAGATACAGTAGGTGCTATGGTCAGGGGCCAATAGAGGGTTTTTGCCAGGTATTAGGAAGAAACCGCCTCCGTGGCGTACTGGTTAAGTCCTTAGTTTCACATCAGGAAGTCACGGGTTCGATTCCCGTCGGACTCTAACTTTGTAAGACTTGGTTTGGTTGGTGGAAGGACATTTTCTAAGCCCGCGTGGCTAGCTACTACCATCTTCTTTAAGTCTTGCCGTCAAACATTAATCTTAACATCATTGATGTGTTTCGACTTGAAGATAAGATAGCTAGTTCCCCTTTGCGTTGGGGAATCTTGGTAAGCCTGCTTCCATCTTCGGCTTAATCGTCACTTACATTCAGGTGGGATGATGCCAAGGGCATACTCTTTATTATACTGTGCCAAGGGCTAAATGTGAGTTCGCTTAATGTGACTTTTTGTGTTTTTTTAATCATTGTCTTTACCGGGAAAGATATGAGGTTACGTTTCTGCATGACTTAGGGCGATGTATTGGTGGGAACAGTTGTCTCTGTCTTTTTCTTTACGTGTAAAGAGTAAAGAAAATAACCACACTTTTTCAATGGTTTTTCGTTTCAATCAAGAACTACAATAAAAGTATAAAAAATAATTACTTTACTGCCTTTATATTATCATAACAAATATTGTTGTATATTTTTTTTAAATTATACTTTTAAATATTGGTCGTAAACTAGAGTTGAAAGTAATAGTGTAGATCTATCTTTGAGATTTTTTTCTATCGAGCCATAACTGGCTCGATCGTGTTTCTAATAGCTTTTGACTTTAAGGACCATCATCAACAATAAGGGTTTTTTTTTCAATCTTGGGTGGTCTATCGTTTATGAGTAATTAACGTCAAAAAACGCTAAACACGTTAAAAACCGACTTCCATCGCAACAACTTAGTACATTATTGCATTATTATTTTTGGTTTTTGTTAATTTTCTAATAAAGTACTACACCAATTTTGAAAAAACTTATATGGGACCAAACGGAAAGCACTAGCTTTCAAATAAAAAAAGAATCATACAAATGGGTTCACCCAGTCAAAAGTTCTGAGGTAACAAACATAAAAAAAACATACAGTCGAATTGAAAACCTCCTCCTTTTTTGAAGTCGGTTGAAAATAATGAAAATCAGTAATATTACTGCCTTAGGTATTTAATTAATTTATTGTAAGCGTCGGTGGCTCAACCGGTAATGACTCGGTCCATCTAACCAGAGGTACCGGGTTCAAATCTGGACGGCCAATGTACCAATGAGTTTTTCAAAAACTTACGTACATACTTACCGATTGCTTTAACGGTGAAGGAAAACATCGTGAGGAAACCTGCACACGCCTGCGAAGAAACTCGAAGGTTGTGTGTGAAGTCGACCAACCCGCACTGGGCCCGCGTGGTCGACTAAGGCCTAATCGCCCTGATTCAGGGTAGGCTCGAGCCCCTCGGTGGGGACGTATATGAGCTGTAATGATGATGATGAGGTATTTAAGTTGACACGTTGGATTGTTAACAATCCATAAACGTCGCTACTGCTGGGAAACGGGTCTGTTCCCTAACTCGAGAATAAAGGTTAGGCTACATTCCACACACGGGGGCGAAGTGGAGGTTGCAGGGCCAGTGGCAAGCCCCACTGTCAGCAGTTTTTCAAGTCGCCTTTAATGCATCCGAGACCAGCTTAACGACTACTATCCAGTGATAGCAACCGGCACCAACTTGCCTTGCGAAGCACGGAAACGTTTAAAAAAAAGAGCCACTAATAGTCACACTAATCCAGTTGACGACCGTGCTTCAGGCCAGTTGACCCGCGTGATAGCAATCGGCACCAACGCGTTAACGTGCCTTGTGAAGCACGGAAACGTTCGAGACGATTGCCACTAACAATCAAACCCATCCAAGTAATGACCGTGCTTCAGCCCAGTTAACCCGCGTGATCGACCCAACCACGCAAGTTACACTGAGCTTATTATAGGTTAATAAAGTGTTAAGTTTAACTGAACTTTTCTATAACCGACTAAATAAGAGCAAGGCCTGAAATCAAATAATAAGACGGAATCTGCAATATTGAACTCTATCTTGGTACAATAAGACCGAAAACATAAAACAAAAAAAAACGACCAAGTGCGAGTCGGACTCGCGCACGAAGGGTTCCGTACCATTATCTATAAATTCACGTTTGTTGTATGGGAGCCTCCCTTAGATATTAATTTTATTTTAATTTAATTATTTATTTTTAAAGTGAATATATAACTTAATATTCTGTGAATATTTCAAGCGTCTACCTGTTGCCGTTATCAATATCGAGCAAAAACGAGCAAAAAAATCACGTTTGTTGTATAGGAGCCCCCCTCAAATATTAATTTTATTTTAATTTAATTATTTTTTTAAAGTGATTAATAAAACTCAATATTATGTAAATATGTCAAGCGTCTACCTGTTGCCGTTATCAACATCGAGCAAAAACGAGCAAAAAAATCACGTTTGTTGTATGGGAGCCCCCTCAAATATTTATTTTATTCTGTTTTTTTTTGTATTTTTGGTTTTAGCAGCAACAGAAATACATCATCTGTGAAAATTTCGACTGCCTAGCTATCACGGTTCTGAAATACATCCTGGTGACAGAGGGACGGACGGACGGACAGACAGACGGACAGCGAAGTCTCAGTAATAGGGTCTGTGGTGGCAACTGCCACCGCCACTGAACCTTAACACAAACGACGAGAGAACAAAAGAAATACAACATCTAGAACGCGCTATTAGAATTTCTTCACCGCTGAGTATATATACAGATACCAATCATCAACGATTGGTCCACGGCCGGACCCCAGGCATACCACCTCGCCTGGCGGAGATATCTCCCTTTGCTCTCGTCGATCTTTGCTCTCGTCTGCGCACCGTTCCTAAAGGTCCTTTGAGTACGGAACCCTAAAAACTAAAAGTTTACTGGAATGGTTGCGCATTCTTCATAACCCGTCCCCCCGCTACTGGGGCATGGGGGGTCTCTTGCTGTATAGTTAGAGGAAGATGGACAGCAGCTTCTTTTCCGCGTGATGTGCCACCATATCGCACAGCAGCGATCGCTAAGCGTGGCGATTACGGAAATCCCTGAGCTGGACTTGGGTTAAGTTAGGTCTTGGGAAGGCCTATGTCCAGCAATGGACGTCTTTTGGCTGATTTGATGATGATCATTATCATGACATGCCAAAGCAGGCTGATAGGCAGAAGATTAGGTCATACTCTACTCATGGGAGCCAAGTTCAGATTGCCGTAGATGGTACTTCTCTGCTGTCAGCACTTTTCATGTCTGACTTTATGATATCTGAGATTAAGATTCCTATAATTTGGGGATCTTCAAGGCAAGAGTGAATAGGCATTATTTGAGTCTGCGTGTACCATCCTCGACTGCATGGTCACTTACCATCAGGTGAGTTGCAGTCAAACGCACTCAAATTTTTAATAAAGAAAAAAAAACAGTACTGCGTTTGATTAATTTCAGTCTTTTTTATCATTTTTGAAGTGAAAACTTCGTTACCGTAACCGGCACCTTACCAGGAACACTTGCAGTGTCAAAACTTATAAAACTTTTGAGATGGAAAAAACCATTGAACTCCGTTGTTATCGTAACCGACACCTTACCAGATCACTCCCAGGGTCAAAACTTATAAAACTGTAAAAAGTTTTCACTTCGTCGGCACTCCTGGAGTGGTTAGGTTATTTTTTTAAAATCAGCCGATACATACACAGGATATAAGAAAAATTTAACACATTTTTGAGTAGGACTTCTACTCATGAAAGTCATCAACTTTCGTTCTTAAAACTTAATTAATGAAACAGCAAAAAAGTTTTCGACTTCTCGTAAAAATCGTTCAACTGATTTGTCAACTTTTTGATAATTTCAGAAAAGTTGTAAAACAAAAAGTGTTATATGTTGCCTAACATCCTGTGTACGGGGTATACCAAAATTGGTATAGGTCCTGTCAACTGAGACACCTACTGATCATATTGAACATTGAACAACTTTTGTTCTAGGACTGCTGAAATCCCAAAAAAAAATTAACACGTCCTGATCGATCAGTTTAGTGCATAATCCCTACTATATAATATTATAAATGCGAAAGTAACTCTGTCTGTCTGTTACGCTTTCCCGCAAAAACTACTGAACGGATTTGGCTGAAATTTGGTACGTAGACAGATTAGGACCTGGATTAAGACATAGGCTACTTTTTACCACGCTCGCGAGCCGCTTGCGGCTCGCGCACTGCGCACCCTCGAAAAGTCATAGAAACGTGGTCCACGCGGGTGAAGCCGCGGGAAACAGCTATAGACTATAGGTCCTTTGGTAAAGTTGTTCAGTATGTTGAGTAGAAGCCCCAATTAACGGGACCTACACCAATTTTGTTACACTCTATATGTGAAAAATATTCAGTTTCCAGTAAACTTAACGACTGTTTTTACAATACTGCCCAACTTTACAAAAATAAGCAGATAAAATTTTAAACAAAAAAAATCCGACATCAAACAGGAAACTAAGTTCCCTTCGATTACTCTGGGATGCCATCATCAGATCCTGGTTTCTTTGTCATGGTATCAACCACCCTTCAGATATCTTCTTTCCAACGATAAAAGAATCATCAAAATCGGTTCATAAGCGACGAAGTTATCCGCGAACACACTTAAAAAAATGTATGTGCTGTCGAATTGAGAAACCTCCTCCTTTTTGTGAAGTCGGTTTCAAAGGTAACAACTTCATTGTCTAAAATAAACATAAACGACAAGACCGCCCAAATTGTACCGCTATAATACGCTTATAAGTTTTTTTTGATGTGTACATCTTTGCTCTCGCTTTCCGGCAATTTGTGGGAGTGATTTCGTGAAATGGGACGGAAATGTGTAACATGGGACAGAAGTGTGTAACAGGAAGTCGCGAAAGCGCGCGCTATTCGATCTGACGAATGAGCTTTGCTCTCGCTTTCCTGCAATTTGTGGGAGTGATTTCGTGAAATGGGACGGAAATGTGTAACAGTGATTTGTTACACATCTAGAGATCCACGCCGCAGCCAGAAAACCCAGCGGCGGTGCGCTGGGTTTTAAACCCGGCGCGGCGCGGCGTCGCCGGCGTGAGGACTTTTTTTAGGAAGAATAATTTAAAAAACATAACTATGCTAGGAATAAACATTTATTTCTTATCTCCAATCACTGACTAAAAATTGTTTACAGTACAGCTACAGTGGCTGTAATTATCGTGAATAAAAGTTATTTTGTTCACCTTTGCCGGATTTAATCGCGATCGCTTAGCAGTCAAAACCATCCCAGCTACAGAAAACACCCTTTCACTGGGTGTACTTGTAGCTGGAATGCTTAAAAGTGACCGCGCCAACCCTGCAAGCCAAGGAAACATTTTTTTTTTGCCGCCCTATACCTCAGAACATCATTATCTAAGTTTTCCATATCGGATGGACTAGCAGTGGCTAGGTATTTCCAGCACTCCTGTGAAACTTCTTCATTATCGTCAAAAAATCTGCTGAAATGCTTTTTTGCAAATTTTCTCGCAAAGTCTGATAAAAAACGGTAGTGATGCATGCAGCGACCAGTCGCTAGCGTACGGAATGGCAACAGCGCATTGTTTGTTTTGGTCGGTTTGAATAAATAGGTTAAATATTTTTTCGAATTTCGAGGTCGGCGCGAAATTTTGAACGACCCGGCGGCGACGGCGGCGCGCTGAGGTAGCTCGGCGGTGGCACGCCGGCGCGGCGTGGACCTCTATACACATCATATGCGAGTACTGTAGGTCTCGCTCGTTTTTTTTAAGTTGTTTTTTTTCTTTAAATTTTTATGTTATAGTTTCTAAGTTTTACATTGTGTTTATTTTTTAATTTTTGGGTACAAAAAAGAGTTATTTATCTTATCTTATGAACATTTCTCCACCAGCCGTCTCTTCAGCCCAGATCCTCAATCCTACTACACGTACCACGGGTCGCTCACCACCCCGGACTGCCAGGAGGTTGTCACGTGGATCGTCATGGACAAGCCTATCTCCATCTCTGATGATCAGGTGAGATGGAGGACTAAGTGTCTTAGATAATTATAAATCAATCAATCGCTCAATACTGCTTCTTCATCAAACAGCGGTGATACTGTTTATCTATCTTCTGTTCTTTTTCAGGGTTCCGTCCCGTTCTTTTTCAGGGTAAAAAAGGGATATTGCTGAGATATCGCTGTCCGTCCGTCTGTCTGTCTGTCCGTCTGTCACCAGGCTGTATTTCCTGAACCGTGATAGCTATGATACACAGTTGAAATTTTCACAGTTGATGTATTTCTGTTTCTGCTATAACAACAAATACTATAAATTAAACTAGCACCATCAGTAAGCATCTAACCCCCCCCCCCCCCCTCCTTAATTTACACTTTTTAACTTATGTACCCACATTTACTAACCGACTTTTACGGTGAAGGAAACCATCGTGAGGAAACTGCACATCTGATTCTAGATGTGTATGAACGTCCCGATGCCCACGTTCGTAGGTTTAAATCTAAAAGTACCATTCACGTGACCGCGGGTGGTGATAAGTTAGGGCTGCCATACGTCCCGGTACATCGGGACATGTCGCAGTTTGAATTGTTGTGTCCCGGTGTCCCGGTCAGCAAGGCATTTGTCCCGACAAAAAAAAACGTTAAAAAACCGTTATTATTGTAAACATTTAGACAATCAAACAAGAATATAACAAACTAAAGAATGAAGACACAATTGATACAAGTCAATCCGAAACATTTGACAAAGAAACGGGATATTTCTTTAGCACTGCTCTCCGTTATGTCGAACAGTGGACAGAGCCGATGGCAAAATTTAATGTTTTTGCTTGGATGATTTCTATTATTTTATTTTATTATTATATCAGCTCATATACGTCCCCACCGAGGGGCTCGAGCCTACCCTGAATCAGGGCGATTAGGCCTTAATCGACCACGCGGGCCCAGTGCGGGTTGGTCGACTTCACACACAACCTTCGAGTTTCTTCGCAGGCGTGTGCAGGTTTCCTCACGATGTTTTCCTTCACCGTTAAAGCAATCGGTAATGATATGTACGTAAATTTTTGAAAAACTCATTGGTACATTGGCCGTCCAGATTTGAACCCGGTACCTCTGGTTAGATGGACCGAGTCGTTACCGGTTGAGCCACCGACGCTTTTTTTGGATGATTTCTATAAATATCCTCAATTTGTAAATATATTTAGCACTGCTCTCAGTTATGTCGAACAGTGGACAGAGCCGATGGCAAAATTTGATGTTTTTGCTTGAATGATTTCTATAAATATCCTCAATTTGTAAATATATTTAGCACTGCTCTCCGTTATGTCGAACAGTTGACAGAGCCGATGGCAAAATTTGATGTTTTTGCTTGGATGATTTCTATAAATATCCTCAATTTGTAAATATATTTAGCACTGCTCTCCGTTATGTCGAACAGTGGACAGAGCCGATGGCAAAATTTGATGTTTTTGCTTGGATGATTTCTATAAATATCCTCAATTTGTAAATATATTTAGCACTGCTCTCCTTTATGTCGAACAGTGTACAGAGCCGATGGCAAAATTTGATGTTTTTTCTTGGATGATTACTATAAATATCCTCAATTTGTTAGAAGAAACTACCAGATATTTAAATGAAAAAGATATAGCGGCAGGCGATTCAATGTATAAAGAATTTATGTAAGTACTTATATCGTTTATTGAATGTGAAATGACCGCTGAATGGAAAGGTAAATATATGCAAAAAAAATGGAAATCCTTTTTTTTGTAAACACCGGATAACTGGAAAAAAAGCTTATCTTCTTAAAATGTGTCAATTTATTTTTGCAATCCCAGGGCCACAATGCTTACGTAGAAAGTTTTTTTTTTGTTAATTTCAGCGCAGTGGACAAAAGAACGAAATTCACTCAGTGTAAACACAGTTGAAAGCATCATTTAATGCGTTTATATGACAGTATAAAATGATGTGCACAAAATTTTATAATTACGATAAGAGGGAAAAATAAGTACTGAAAAAGGTTAAATCTACTGATAAATATGAGTGGGCAAAGAAAAGTGTTACCGAGAACGTAGTGTAAGAAAGACTTCGTTATTTTTTAATTACAGTTTCTTAAATATTTCTATTGTTTTGGAATAATCCATGGTTTACCCTATTTCTGATCTAAATGTCCCGGTCGGCGTCTCAGAATTTATGGCAGCCCTATGCTAAGTGCAACACCGGACAACCGTCATTAAATATTTCCATTGTTTTTGAATAATCCATGGTTTACCCTATTTCTGATCTACATATCCCGGTCGGCGTCTCAGAATTTATGGCAGCCCTATGCTAAGTGCAACCACCGGACAACCGTCATTAAATATTTCCATTGTTTTTGAATAATCCATGGTTTACCCTATTTCTGATCTACATAACCCGGTCGGCGTCTCAGAATTTATGGCAGCCCTATGCTAAGTGCAACAACGGACAACCGTCATCTATAACTTGGACAGCACTTGTTACAAATTAGTGTAACACGCGTTTAGTGGCGATTCTACTCATCATACTCAACGCCTTTCTTCCAAGGAATCCGTAGCAAATTCTCAAAAAAACATTGGACTCAATCTGCTGACCGATTTGTATGAACCGTCCAATATTGCTCTCCTGGGAAAAGTTAAGTAACGCCAATAAACGGGTCTTACAACAATTTTATAATTTAAAGTTAAGTAGGTACCTATGATGAGTAGAAACCCCAGTAAATGGGTCTTACAACAATTTTATAATTTAAAGTTAAGTAGGTACCTATGATGAGTAGAAACCCCAGTAAACGGGTCTTACAACAATTTTATAATTTAAAGTTAAGTAGGTACCTATGATGAGTAGAAACCCCAGTAAATGGGTCTTACAACAATTTTATAATTTAAAGTTAAGTAGGTACCTATGATGAGTAGAAACCCCAGTAAATGGGTCTTACAACAATTTTATAATTTAAAGTTAAGTAGGTACCTATGATGAGTAGAAACCCCAGTAAATGGGTCTTACAACAATTTTATAATTTAAAGTTAAGTAGGTACCTATGATGAGTAGAAACCCCAGTAAATGGGTCTTACAACAATTTTATAATTTAAAGTTAAGTAGGTACCTATGATGAGTAGAAACCCCAGTAAATGGGTCTTACAACAATTTTATAATTTAAAGTTAAGTAGGTACCTATGATGAGTAGAAACCCCAGTAAATGGGTCTTACAACAATTTTATAATTTAAAGTTAAGTAGGTACCTATGATGAGTAGAAACCCCAGTAAATGGGTCTTACAACAATTTTATAATTCTAAGTGAAGTGCTGTAGATATCTGATATCTCAACACTCATGTATCGCACCTCCTTTGTAGTTCTTCTAACCGCGCGTCACTTACAACGTAAGTTTAAAATTTTAAATTTTTGAGAATCAAATGTTGTGAGGAACCTTCTGGGGACATTCTGCATTCTATCTTTGCTTAGGACGGAAGTCCAGTTATTTTCTATTGAAAAAGCCAGAACAACTGCAGCTTTCATCATCATCATCATCATATCAGACAATCTTAACAGCGAAACTCCTCGCGCACTGGTGGCATTTAAGTATGCCACCCTTGTAATTGTATGAAATGATCGCAGATGTTCAGGCCTTTAACTGGTAGTTTTTGGTATCAAGGTCAGCTTTAAGCTGATCCTCGAACTCGCGCATTTGCCTATTCACAATCCTTATCCATTCTGGCCATTCTGCTGCCAAATTCTGAGAGGCTTCTATGTTTCATAGTACCTATGATGTGTAGAAACCCCAGAAAACGAGTCTCACAACAATTCTATAATTTTAAGCCAATTTCTTTGACTCTAACGTAATGAAAGACCTATTGAATGAAAGCTTCTTGTTCCAGTACAAGGTCTTCAGCAAAGCCGACGTTGGAGGCACAGACAACTACAGGAGTCTTCAGCGCGTGAACCGAGTGGTCTACCGGTCCTTAGCTTCTTGCTCCTCAGCCCTCACTCCAGGAGTGCTCGCGTTCCTCATGACCCTGGTCAGCTGTTTCGCCTCCAACTTGACTAGTGTGGTCGGGAAGGGGTTATGTGTGGTATACAATTTGAAAAAGAGATTGGTTGGTACGAAATTGAGAGAGTGCAGTAAGGTTGGGATAAATTAAGAGCAAAAGGGTTAGTTAAATTATAATAGAAGAATTGACGAAGGAATTACAGTGATTTTATAGATATTATAAAAGATACATAAGTGTTCAGAGATGACGTCACAAAAGAATTAAAGTCTAGACGCCTAACAAGATCAAAGCCGGAATGACTTTAGTTATCAATGCAAATATCTTAGATAGATAATCAATCATGATAAGGATGAACGTAAATAGGATAATAATAAGTACTCGAAAAATCACTTTATTTATTCTATGACTATTAATGATTTGTAAACATTGTTACATAAAAGAGATAGTAAAAATTTCGATATGGTTTTTGACAAATGGACATGTTTTACATGTTGGCTAAAGTAGTTTCACTAATTATAAGCGACTAGCTTTTGCCTGCGGCTTCACCCGCGTCGACATCGTTTTTATGACAGTCTTTGAGGGTGAGTGGTGGACTTTGAGGGACGAGAGCATGGACGAGTTTTCTCCAGATCCCTCAGAAACTATATCGGGCTATTCTGATTGGCAGTCTATGTCACTTCCCATCCCCTCAACCAGTTCTATACAAAAAAATCTCTTCAATCCGTTGCTCCCTTGCGACGCCAAAGTGCGCGAGCGTGGAAATTAGTTTTCCCCAGATCTCTCGGGAACTATGTCGGCATATGCTAATTAGTAAATTATGTTTGTATTATTCCTGTCTCTTGAGCCATCCCTGTGCAAAAAATAAAAACAATACATTGTTCCGTTGCGATCTTAAAGACAAAAAAAGAGTTTTTTAGTTCCCTCATGAACTAGCAATAAACTATGCTATTTTCACGGGACAAAGAGTAGCCTGCATCCTTCCCCATAACACAGGCTATCTCCATGTCAAATTTTGTCCAGATTGGTTGACGCTTTAACGTGAAAAGGTAACAAACACTTTTTACATTTCTAGTATTGGTAAGGATTATACCCATTTCGCTTGAGGAGCCGGCATCACTGCCAGACCAGCTCCTCTAGAAAGTCTAGAACCCTTGGCTCGTCGAAAACTTCTTGGATCGTCCGCAGGGCCCAGAGCCGAGATCCTGTAAGGTGAGCAGCTGTCTCTTCAGCGTCCATATGCGGCTCAATTTTTACTAACTAATTGAATACACGTCAAAAGATAAGTTATAAATTACTATTTACTAAGCTTCCTGGATAGTCTCAGGAGCTTCCTGGATAGTCTCAGGAGCTTCCTGGATAGTCTCAGGAGCTTCTTGGATAGTCTCAGGTGCTTCCTGGATAGGCAAGACTTAGTGTCCGGAAAAAGCCACCTTCTGCAGGTTTCCTAACCGGACAAGTTTTGTACCTACTTCGTGTTCGCTTCTAGCAGTACGTTGAGACCTTGTTATATTTAAGTACCATTAGATCATTACGAAAGTAAATACTATTAGATTCGATCATTATTTCTAGTCAAGCAAAATCAAAATTATGATTTTAACAATTTTGAAAGATTCAGTGAGACAGTGCTTAGAACAACTTCGAATTATTTGATAATTTTGAAATAAAAAAAAGATTGAAGAATTAAAAATATACGGTGATAATTTACTCGTTTCATTATTGACTTTCCTTCAAAGGTAATATCGAAAAATGGATTCACAAGACTGTATGTGGAAGGGAAAGGGGGGGGGCTAAACTCCCCCGCCTTTAGGGATTCCGGAAAGACTTCGTTGGCTCAACGGTAACGAATAGGTCCTCCTAACAAGAGGTCCCGGTTTCAAATCGGGACCGCCAATGTACCACACTTTCAAAACTTACGTACATATACTTACAGATTGCTTTAACGGTGAAGGAAAACATCGTGAGGAAACCTGCACATCTGATTCCAGATGTGTTTGATGGTCGCGTTGCACACGTCCGTAGGTGTAAATCTAAATGCCCTACACGTGACCGCGGTTGATGCTAAGTGCAACACCAGGCAACCACCGTCTATCCCTTGGATTGCACGGTTAATTGTGCCACACAATAAGATAATCAAATCAAATCAAAAAAAATTATTTTAAATAGGTGCTTACACACAATAGTAAAAAAAAAAAAAAAATACTTATTGTCAATAAACATTATGTAATAACATAATGTCATGATTCAGATTACAGTCTCAGGTAATGATATTTGTAATAGAATCAACATATATATCTTTGTCATTTACATAATCTATTATTTTATAATATCCTCTAGAGCACAAGCGTTTTTTGACATGAGTCTTGAATTTGTTCTCTGATAAACTAGTTACATTTTCTGGAATTTTATTGCAGAATCTTATACACTGCCTCACTTTTTAACCTTACTCAGTCTCGAAAAGGCTATATCTATTTTAATTACATTTCTTCAAGACAGAGGGATTCCGGCCAAGTTAATCAATTTACTACACCATCTAGCTGTTGTCCGCATCTTCGCTAATAGGCCTCCGTGCAAAAACAGCAATAAAAAAATCTCTGGCTTCGCTAGGCCTACAGTTGTACGTCACCTTAGCTTATTTTCTTATAGGTCTCAAATAAATCATTCATTCATTAATTAACGTTTCTCATCTTCCCTTTTATCTCTTTACGAAGCATAGAGCATTAGACATAGAGCACCCGCTCTCTACTGTAACCCTTCTAAAAGATAGAAGCAATGAACAGACGCAGTAAATGAATGACAAGAACGTAAGAGCGGAAACGGAAACAGTTTATGATTGATAATCAATAAGAGCAGCTGTATCAAACAGTTTTCGGCTCACTCACTGAAAAATACTGGTGTATTTTGGTGTTCGAAACCGGTCGCTGACAAATTAATAACGCTTAGTTTTATTTATTTTTTGTGGAAGTATGAAGTTATGTATGGAGCAAGTTTCACAAGCTAGGGCACATGCAAACAAAATTTATCATGACAGCAACCTGCATTGATAAGTCAACCACGGGCGTAGCCAGGGGGAGGGTTTTGGGGGCTCAACCCCCCCCCCCCCCTCCCCCTCCTAACGGATGTCGGCGACCAACATGCGAAATTCTTCCCTCTCCTTGGCCATTCTGCAGAGAGTGGCTGCGTCTTCGATTTCCGTCCATTTCTTTATATTTACGATCCAGGTTGTACGTGGTCTTCCCCTTCCTCTTCTGCCTAAAGTAAGTAAGGATTTTTAAGATTTAAAACCTAAGACGAAAATGATTCTTTTATTTAGCTCCTTAAAAAACCTGCGTATAGGAAGGTGGCACTTTCTATCTATTCATACAGGGTTTCCTGGTGCACCATAGGCCATTAATTGATGTGACGAAGTCATCCTTTTCTGTTTATTTTCGAATTGTTTTGTATTAACTTCATTTAAATTTGTTTTTTTGTAGCGTCGTCAGTGGCTCAGCCGGTAACGACTCGGTCCTTCTAACTAGAGGTACCGAGTTCAAATCTTGACGGCCAATGTACCAATGAGTTTTTCAAAACTTACGGACATATACTTACCGATTGTTTAACGGTGAAGGAAAACATCGTGAGGAAACCTGCACACGCCTGTGAAGAAACTCGAAGGTTGTGTGTGAAGTCGACCAACCCGCACTGGGAGAGCATGGTCGACTAAGGCCTGATCGCCCTAATTCGAGGGCTCGTCGAGGCTACAGTACTTCAAATAACAATTGGTTGTTCACCTGAACCGAGAAACAAACCTCGCAAAATTAAAAAAGAACAGCCTGTATTTTATTTATATGATAGTGATCAAAAGGCATCATGAGGATCAACCTATCAACTAAATAGTTTTTTTTTATCCATAATTGATAAGTCCTTAGCATCATCTTACCTGATGGTAAGTGACGATGATTCCGAAGATGATAGCGGGCTTACCAAAATTCCCCAACGCAATGGGGATCTGGCTATCTTATCTTCAAGCCGGAACACATCAATGCTGTTAACACTGATGTTTGGCTGCAAGACTTAGATAAGATGGTGGTAAAGCTAGCCAGGCGGGCTATAAAATGCCCTACCACCAGGGCACCAGGGAACCGAGTCTTACAAAGTTGACCCCACCGGGAATCGAACCCGCGACTACCTGATGTGAAGCTAATGGTCGTTACCATCACGCCACGGAGGCGGTTAACTATATTGAACTAAAAGAAGACCACTTCGATTTTGCTTTGTCTACACTACACTAATAAATATTATAAAGATTTGCTTTATAATATTTATTTGCTTGTTTGTTTGTTTGTCTTGAATAGGCTCCGAAAGTAGAAGGTGGTGGTGGTGGTGGTGGTGGTAGTGGTAGTGGTAGTGGTAGTGGTAGTGGTAGTAGTAGTGGTAGTGGTAGTGGTAGTGTAGTGGTAGTGGTGGTGGTAGTGTAGTGGTAGTGGTGGTGGTAGTGGTTGTGGTAGTAGTAGTGGTAGTGGTAGTGTAGTGGTAGTGGTAGTGATAGAGGTAGTGGTAGTGATAGAGGTAGTGGTGGTGGTAGTAGTGGTGGTAGTGGTAGTGGTAGTGATAGTGGTAGTGGTGCTTGTGGTGGTGGTAGTAGTGGTAGTTTAGTGGCAGTGGTACTGTAGTGGTAGTGGTAGTAGTAGTGGTAGTGGTAATGGTAGTGGTAGTGTTAGTGTAGTAGTAGTGGTAGTGGTAGTGGTAGTGGTAGTGGTAGTGGTAGTGTAATGGTAGTGGTTATGGTAGTGGCAGTGGTAGTAGTAGTGGTAAAGTAGTGATAGTGGTAGTGTAGTGGTAGTGGTAGTGTAGAGGTAGTGTAGCGGTAGTGTAGTGAAGTGTACTGTAGTGTAGTGTGAGGCGGTATGAAGTTCGCCAGGACAGATAGTTTTGGATAAAGGATGGCAAAGGAAAATCACACCTAAACAGTAGTTATTCAATCAACAGCACACCTACCTCTGATCACAACTGATGGCCGTCGCCATCCTGCATCCTCGGCGACAATGGATCCAATCTCGTCATTGATCCGGCTATTAGCCTTGCAATTCAACAGTTGTGTACCAGCCAGATACCTATACCCGCGCAATAATAGCTCGCTAGTCTATACAGATTTTGTATTCGATATTGTTAAGAGTAGTACGTCCTAAGTACTAAGAGTATTTTTCTGTTAATAAAAATTGTAACCGCCTCTGTGGCGTTTTGTTTACTCCATTATAGCTTCACATCAGGAGGTCGAGGATTCGATTCCCGGCAGAGTCTTACTTTGTAAGACTCGGTTTGGTCGGTGGTATTTTCTTAGCCCGTCTGGCATTTTATCTAAATTTTGCCGCCAATTTTGTTCCGGCTTGAATATAAGAGCCAAATCCCCATTGCGTTGGGGAATCTTGGTAAGCCCGCTTCCATCTTCGGCATCATCGTCACTTACCATCAGGTGATATGATTCCAAGGGATGACGACAGCATCAAAAATAAATTATGAACTATTTGATCACTAAATTCTACCTACTAAAACTTCAGAAAACCTTACTCGTTTTGTTTTCCATCAAGTCTTCGATTTTTAATTCATCAAAATCACAAAATGAGTACATAAATGACGCTGCAAAACTATGACGTCACGCCTAGGTATTTCTAATATTTTTAGAACAAAATGTCGTTTTTGACACATGATAAAAATTAAATCAGATGACTAGCATTCGTCATCCCTAAAATAAAAAACAGAATCTAAGGATAGAAAAAGACTGAAAAACACACTTACTTACAACACTTTGTGTGGAGAAAGGCCGCACATTTAGAAATATTTTATTTTATATTGTTACAGCTAAAAATAATAGTAAGTAAAACCAATTTATTAATCTACTAGCTTTTGTCCGCGGCTTCGCCCGCGTGGACATCGTTTATGACTATCTTTGAGGATGAGTGGTGCGCGAGAAACAGGGACTACTTGGCCATAAAAAGTAGTGAGATGAAATAAAGAGCCAAGTCTAATTGAATAAAAGATAAATTTTACAGCCGCGCTGTACTACTTTCTCGCGAAGCCTTCACTGTCTGTCGTAGTCGGGCACACAAAAATCAACAGTAAATACTAGACTTACATAGAAGCAAAAAGTATATATAACAGACTAGATGAAAAATTTAAGAATAACTAGGGTTAAATTTAGTTTGGTACATTATTCGATTTTTTCTGCAATTATTAACCAACCAATAAAGTAGGCCTCATTAAGTCACAGTTTCATAAAAACTTTCATAAAAATTATTAGAGTATTTTTTTATAAAATTGCAATAAACACTTTTGATTATTATCAATCCGATTTTTCTTGCAATAACTGTAGTTCTGTAGGCCATGTATAGTTATAGTAACGGATTAACGTACATGTGAAAACTAAATTTGAAATCACATTGGTACGTGGCGGGATTCGAACCACGACCTCCCGGACAGGAGTCGGCGGCCCTAGCTGTTACGCTCTTATAAAGACGCAAAATATATTAGGTAAAAACTTGTATTTTAACCCATATAACATATAAGTTCAGAAAGTATTATTGGTAACTAAATTTTCATGCTTCTACCTATATCCAGAACGAATCATCATCATGTCAGCTCATATACGTCCCCACCGAGGGGCTCGAGCCTACCCTGAATTAGGGCGATCGGGCCTTAGTGAACCACGCGGGCCCAGTGTGGGTCGGTCGACTTCACACACAACCTTCGAGTTTCTTCGCAGGTGTGTTGTGCAGGTTTCCTCACGATGTTTTCCTTCACCGTTAAAGCAATCGGAGAGTATATATATTATGTACGTAAGTTACGAAAAACTCATTGGTACATTTGCCGTCCGGATTTGAACCCGGCGCCTCTGGTTAGGACGACCGAGTCGTTACCGGTTGAGCCACCGACGCTTGTAAACCACGCTTGATCCAGAACTAATACTTGGGGATTAAAAGTACCGTTAGTTGCTTCGAGAAAAGGATGGTTCGGCCGCGCTCGACTTTGCTCATCTTGACAGATCATAGAGATGGGAAAAAAAGCCTTGGGAACCAACTTTATTAAATAATTTAGTTAATTTAACAGGCAAGCATCAGATATACTTTTTTTTAATCCACAATTGATAAGCCCTTGGCATCATCTAACCTAATGGTAAGTGACGACGATGATGCCGAAGATGGAAGCGGCTTACCAAGATTCCCCATCACAATGGGGAGCTGACAATCTTATCTTCAAGCCGGAACAAATCAATGCTGTTAACACTGATGTTTGGCGGCAAGACTTAGATAAAATGGTGGTAGCTAGTCAGGCGGCTACCACCAACCAAACAGAGTCTTACAAAGTTGACCCCGCCGGGAATTGAACCCGCGGCCTCCTGGTGTGAAGCGAATGGACTAGCCATTACGCCACGGAGGCGTATACCATGAATCTCCAAAAATATCAAACTGAGTGTTCGTCGTTACATAGTAATTATTGAGGAGTACCAATGCGTTTAGCCTCAGTGCGCTAAGTTATACTCAGTGCCCCTAGGATTTTCACAACGACCAGTCCTGCGCTGCCCGCATCCAGTGGTTTCCCGCAACTTACACCAGGTCATCGGTCCACCGAGTAGGAGGCCTGTATACACTACGTTTTCCGGTGGGCTGTCGCCTCTCGAGAACTTTACCTATTGATACCAATAGATAGCTATTGGGGCACCAAAGGTCATCTGTTCTATAAGCTATATGCCCACTGCCACTTAAGTCAACAATTTTTGGTTACTTTGGTTCTCCTACGGATCTCCTCGTTTCTGATTCGATCACGCAGAGTAACTCCGAGCATAGCACGCTCTATTGTCCTTTGGCTGACCTTAAGCCTTCTTAAGAGGCCCATGGAAAGCGACCATGTGTCAGTTCCGTATGTCATCACTGGCAACACTACGAATATTTGAGTTGTATGGGGTGTAAAAAAAATGGCAAAGGATCCGTGTACCGGGGCTTCTACACATCATACCGAATAACTTTCATCAAGGATACCAGTCATAACAAAAATTTGGTGCCCCATACAAAAATGCACTATGTTGGGTAATAAGCTGCATGATTTGTATGAAGAGGTTTTATTTGCGAATTGATTATGGGTCAGTTTGATGAGTAGAAGCCCCAGGTAACAACTCCTGCACCTGTCACACCTGTATCAGTGCAGCAGTAGTAAAACAAAAAATAGACGAGTGGCACTCGGGGACTGCCGCGGTAAAACTATTGCATAGCATTTTTTATCAACTTATGCAATTATAATTATTTATTTATGCAGTATTTACCAGTACCATATAGTCCTTGGGAGGCGGGATGTTTATGTAAAAAATTCATCATCAATCGCCTTTCTTCATCGCCATCATCAATCGCCATCATCAATCGCCATCATCAACGCCATCATCAATCGCCATCATCAATCGCAATCTTCAATCGCCATCATCAATCGCCATCTACAACGCCATCATCAATCGCCATCATCAATCGCCATCATCAATCGCCATCATCAATCGCCATCATCAATCGCCATCATTAATTGCAATCATCAATCGCCATCATCAATCGCCATCATCAATCTCCATCATCAATCGCCATCATCAATCGCCATCATTAATCGCCATCATCAATCGCCATCATCAATCGCCATCGCCATCGCCACCGCCATCGCCATCGTCATCGTCATCGCCATCATCATCATCATCATCATCATCATGATGGATAGATAGATGGTACTGTAAGTTTGTTTTTTTTGGGTAGTCAGTTTTATTCGGATTCGAAATTTCTTGAAATTTCTTGATTCGGTCCCCTTAAAGCCCGCGATAAAAGTTATACAATAGCTTAAAAAGGAAAACTCAATGATTTATAGGGCCATAACAAGTAATTATTGTTATGTTGTAGTAGCAATAAAAAAATCCACAGATAATACTAGTTGTAGATATTTGGAGCGAATTGTGAAATTTCTAGTCATTAAACGTTTACAAACAAACTTAAACCAAAGTATATATATGAGTACTAACATACAGTATGGACACTGCCTGCCGCTCTCTAGATTCCAGCCTCACCCCCTCGTCACCCAGATTGATACAGATTGGTTACAGTTTGGTTGTCAGACGTATAGGATTTCGCCACCATTCTGTTTGTTTCGTCATTCCTTTTTTGAAATGTGATTTTTGGCCCGTTGTATGAAGTGTCCAGGGTGTGCTTCAACTCTAAATCATCACTCATCATCATATCAGCCGAAAGACATCCACTGCTGGACAAAGGCCTTCACCAGACTTCCACAAAGTTCGGTCTTGCGCTGCCCATATCCAGCAGCTCACTAGGTCTTCAGTCCACCGACGTCTAACGGTGCGCAGTCGCTACTCGAGAACTCTACTGCCCCAACGGCCTTTTCTTCTACGAGCTATGTTTAGCGATTCTGTATGCTGTTACCTTAGTTACTCTTCTTCTGATTCTATCTCGTAGGGAAAGTCTGAGCATAGCTCGCTCCATCGCCCTTTGGGTGACCTTTGAGCCTTCTTATGAGGCCCATAGTGAGCGACCATGTCTCAGGGACATTAATAAAATAAGGTAATAGGTACATACAGGGTGTAACAAAATTGGTGCAGGACCCGTTAACTGCGAGTTCTACTCATCATACTGTACAACTTACCCCAAGGAACCCATAGTCAATTCTAAAAAAAAATTGAACACTTGTATAAAAATTGCACAAAATTGATCGATTGTATGAAGATTTAAATTTTTTGGTGCTATTTCAGCAAAGTCATAGAAAATAAGTTTATTAGTTTGATGAGTAGAAGCCCCAGTTAACCGGGACCTACGCCAGTTTTGTTACAACTTTTAGTGTATATTCCCCAACCTTCAAAGAAGTGGGTGCGACACGGACGATTGATAATGGAAGTGTCACAGTATTACGATATACAGTGTGTAAGTACCTCCACACTTTTGCACACAACTACATAGTATAATGACAATGATACCAATTCACATTATAAACAAAAGACATCAACGCAATCGACAAAAATATGCTTTTATTGTCATTCTATTTATGTCAGGCTATTTATTGAATTGTGTTTTTTAACATTGTTGACATAGAATCACAAAATCATGAGGCAAGGTCTCACAGCACAAGTAAAGGAAAAATCCGAAAACATTCAACATGTTCAGGTGAAAAAATTTTTTTTTGCGATTATAAACTGACATTTGCAGTTGGATATTTGATCGTGACGTACGAGTACATCTATCTAAATATATATAACTCACTGATTGACTGACTGACATAGTGATCTATCAACGCACAGCCCAAACCACTGGACGGATCGGGCTGAAATTTGGCATGCAGGTAGATGTTATGACGTAAGCATCTGCTAAGAAAGGATTTTGGGAAATTCCCATGGGAACCGCAAAAATCGGGATCTGCGCGGGCGAAGCTGCGGTACTAATATATATACTTTGGCTGCGGGCATCCACTAATGTACATATAAAAGAATATTTTATCAAAAAGTTATGTCCTACAATCCGACAAATTTTTTAGGGTTCCAAAAATCCAAAGTATGTAACTCAAACTCAAATAACTCTTTATTGTACATCAAATTATGTATGTGTGTTTGGTGACAAGGAATCAATAAATGTCTTATGTCTTATGTCTTATGTCTTATGTCTTAAATTAAAAATACATATGCAAATTTTAAAAGTATTGTAATATAAGTTTTTTTAAACTCTATTTATTTTTTAGTTCAAACTTATGAAATTATTATATTGTCGCTGATTCTTGATAACTCTACAAAGTTTGAATTATATCTGTTCGTTTAAAGTGGGTCAAAATCGAGTCCAAAGGAGTCGGTTACATACATACAAACATACAGGTGAAGCTAATAAAAGCGTGATAAAAAAGATTTAGACTCCTGAATCAATGTTTGGTCATCTGATCAATTTCAGTGCAAAAATGCAATAGTCTACAATGGTTTACCTACCAGCAGGCAGTGCTGAAATATGTGAGGAAGACTAGCTGCCTACTCTTACAAACATCGAAACTTCTCCGATCAGATCATAGAACTCACGCTTCTTGAAAAATTCAGAATTCCAACATCGCACAGTCAGAAAGCAGTGAAGGACATCGATCTAATATTTAGGTCGATGGTGACGGGCTATTATTGTTATACATGGACAGAGTGCCACAATGATGTACACCCATTTCCTTTTCTTATCTATATATATAAAAATGAATTGCTGTTCGTTAGTCTCGCTAAAACTCGAGAACGGCTGGACCGAATTGGCTAATTTTGGTATTGAATTATTTGTGGAAGTCCAGAGAAGGTTTAAAAGGTGAATAAATATGAAAACGCTCGGAATTAAATTAAAAAAAAATCAAACAATAAAATATCAGTCAGAAAATAATTGGTTTAGGGTTAGATAGTGTAGTGTAGGTGTAGTGTAGTTAGGGTAGGGTAGGGTAGTGTTCCCATCTGGGCAGATGCCCTCTCACCCACAACAGGTATCTCCTGCGTAGGCCGCAGAGAGTCATGGCGACGAGGGCCATAAGAGGTTACTGCACCATCTCCGTTGAGGCGGCGTGCGTGTTGGCGGCAACCCCACCTTGGGAATTAGACGCCGAAATGATGGCTACCACATATAGGAGGTGCGCGGAGGCTAAGAGCCGGGGCCAACCACTGATACCGGAGGAGACGAGACGGCTAAGAGAAATCTCCCGAAAACGGCTTCTTGAAGCTTGGTCTCGACAGCTGGAGGAACCAAGATATGGGCATAGGACCGTTGCGGCTTTTCGACCCATTCTCAACGATTGGGTCGAGAGACGGCATGGTGCACTCTCTTTTCACCTGACTCAGGTGCTCTCCGGGCATGGATGCTTCGGGGGTTACCTGTTTCGGGTGAACAGAGAGCCTACAAGGAAATGTCACCAATGCGGCTGCACCGACGACACTGCACAGCATGCGCTGGAAGACTGCCCAGATGGAGCGGTTGAGCGGGCCGAGCTGGTGTCAGCGATAGGCACCGACCTGTCGCTGCTGGCGGTAGCGGAATCAATAGTCAGCGGAGAGCGATCCTTCGCCGCGGTTTCTGCATTTAGCGGTGCCGCCATGACCAGACGGGAAGAGGCGGAACGGCTGAGAGAGGATAATCCCCTCTCTCAACCAATCAGGCGCAGAAGGGTGGGCCGAAGACGCCTTGCCTACGACCGCCTACCGCCATAGACTGGGAGAGACAGGATGACGGGATCGGGGATAACCCATTATCCAATGGTCCTCAGGACGCTGCCGGCATACCAAGTGTCCACGGTATGCCGGCCACGATGGGATGAGCATCGCGCATAGAGCGAGCAGACTTTTGGCAGGGATTGCGGTTGCAAGTGCTAACGCGCATCCCCGCGATCCCTTCCAATGACAGAGGGAGCGGACACCCCGGTGGTTTTAGTGGGTATACCGACACGTCATGAATCGGGGAGTCCCACACACCTCCGCGCGTCGTCCCCGCGGCGCGCGTAGAGACGGTGCGTAAAGCATTTCCTCGGGTAAAAAAAAGAAAAAAAAATGGTAGGGTAGTGTAGTATAGGGTAGGGTAATGTAGGGTAGGGTAGGGTAGTGCAGTGTAGTGAATGTAGGGTAAGGTAGGGTAGTATAGGGTAAGGTAATGTGTAGGGTAGGGTAGGGTAGTTCAGTGTAGTGAATGTAGGGTAGGGTAGGGTAGTATAGGGTAGGGTAATGTGTAGGGTAGGGTAGTTTAGGGTAGGGTAGTGCAGTGTAGTGAATGTAGGGTACGATAGGGTAGTATAGGGTAGGGTAATGTGTAGGTTAGGGTAGTGTAGTGTAGGGTAGGGTAGGGTTGTGTAGGGTAGAGTAGTGTAGTGTAGGGTAATGTAGGGTAGGGTAGGGTAATGTAGTGTAGGTTAGGGTAGTGAAGTGTAGTGTAAGGTGGAACGAAGTTCGCCGGGACAGCTAGTAACAAATAATAGCTTTTGCCCGCTGCACAGTATTACGATATGGCTTACAGTAGCGCAACGCCTTTGATGTCACACGATACGCCACCGGCGCAGGTACTAGCCCATACTAGCCTGTAGCACACCCTGGACACTTCATACAACGGGGCAAAAATGACATTTTAAAAAAGGAATGACGGAACAAACAAAATGGTGGCGAAATCCTATACGTTCGACAAGCAAACTGTAACCAATCTGTATCAATCTGGGTGACGAGGGGGTGAGGTCGCAATCTAGAGATCGGCAGGGAGTGTCCATACTGTATGTTAGTACTAATATATATACTTTGCCTGTAGTTAGCCTGGAAAACTCGCGGAGTTTGCCAGGCTGTGCCCCGCCGCCCGCTGCCCCGCAAGTACCCTTCCGTTGCTCTGCGTAAGTGTCGTTGCGCTACTGTAAGCCGCTATATTGTAATACTGTGCCCGCGGCTTTTCCCGCGTGGACATCGTTTGTAAGAATTTCCTGAAGGGTGAGTGACACAAGTTTCATCCAGATCTCAATCCCAGATCGGGCTATTCTTATTAGCAGTCATTTGCTTCAACCAATTCTATACAAAAAATCACTTCGATCCGTTGCTTCGTTGCGATGTTAAATAAATTAACCAAAAAAGAGTATTTTTTCCGTTGCCTCAGGAACTGCATCGGACTATGCTATTTTTATGGAAGAAAAAGTATCCTATGTCCCGTGACACAGGCTACCTGCATACTAAATTTCATCAAGATTGGTCAAGGTAACAAACAAACACATTTTCACATATATAACTTCAGTAAGGATAGGTCGATAGGTACATATATGAGCGTCGGTGGCGTAACTGCTAGGGCCGCCGCCTCCTGTCCGGGAGGTCGTGGTTCGAATCCTGCCACGTAACAATGTGATTTCGAATTTCGATTTCATATGTACGTTAATCCGACGCTTTTACGGTAAAGGAAAACATGGTGAGGAAACCTGCACACTGCAACTGAAACTCGCAGGTTGTGTGTGAAGTCGACCAACCCGCACTGAGCCCGCGTGGTCGACTAAGGCCCGATCGCCCTAATTCAGGGTGGTTCGAGCGCCTCGGTGGGGACGTATATGAGCTGATATGATGAAGGATAGGTAGCTACAATAGATATGTTTAGCTACTTCTAGGCCCTAGACAATAGGTTTGAATGACACTAAGCTTATCTATATCTTGTAGGTCGATTGCTGACCGACGAGCGAAGGAGACCAAGGTTACGCGTGTTTTTTAAACTAGATCAAGATATTGTTCTCCTAACTTCGATGTTGATCCGATGATTAGTTTAGGGTTTCTAAATCATCATCGGATCAACATCGAAGTTGGTGTGTCAGCTAATGGAATTCAATGAAAACTCCGTACCGTAATGTTTACAAACAAACACACACGCTTTTCATAAACATATTTATTACAGTTTAAGAATGCTCTGAAAAACAATATTATGTATGTTACGACATTCGTTAAACATTGTGATGAATAATCCAGGATCGGCAAAGAAAACATTCCAGTCTGCAGAGACAGTGTTGTGTTGAGTAAAGATTGAGTATAAAAATTGTTCAGAAAAACTTTAATTCAGGTGTATTGCAGTGATTTTGTTTTTTAATAACAGGAAAAAGAGAGAAGTATTATAATAACACTTATAATTACTGGTGATTTTATAGGATAAATGTGGCCGAATTGTGTTTTGGTGGTGTTTCTTAGCATTGGTAAGTGAAAGCTGTTCCGGTAATGTTACTTAACCATAACCATAGCGAAATTAATCTCATCAAAAATCGAATAAAAAAGTATTTAATCTGGCTCACGATTCACACGATCCTTCATGTCATGTTTCAACACCGCCGTAGTGCAGTGACTACATGAATAGTGCACTGGCTTTAAAACGTGAGGTCGCGGGTTCGATTCCCGTCAACAAGTCTCGCCGGGCGAGGCCAGTTATTATGAATCTTACTGACTTCGGTTGGTAGAAGCACAGTAATAGTACAGATAATAGTTGCTCAGTATACATTGATAGAAGGTCATTTTGGATACCATTCAAGCTCTTCCACCATCTCGTCTATGTCTTGTCGCCAAACATCAATGTTAAAATCAATTTCATGTCGGATATTATTTGGCAAGCCTGATTCTACATCACAAGATATCAAGTGATTACCAATGTTCAAAAGAAGAACTACTCGTTCCTTCCTACCTTACTAATTAATTAACGTAGTAAATATTAAGCTAAAACCAAAGCTATGATTAAAGATAACACAGGATTATAAACTGGTTTCCTTTTGTATGAAGTTTCCACATCGATATTTTTAACTGACTTCTTAAAAGGAGGAGGCATCTCAATTCGACCGTATATTTTTTTTTATATGTGTTCGCGGATAACTTCATCGTTTATGAAACGATTTTAATGATTCTTTTTTTTGTTAGAAAGGAGATATCCCAAGGGTAGTATCATGATAAGGAAACCAGGATCTGATAATGGTATCCCAGATAAATCGAGGGGAACCTTAGTTTCTTGTTTGAAGTCGGGTTTTTTTTTATCAAATTTATTATTTACCTCTAAGGAAGTTTTCTTCGGAAGGAAGTTCTGTATGGTTTGGTAGTGTTGGCTGTCTGAAATTCGAATGATCGTACACTATAAATACCTCATCTTTTTTGCAGGATTCGCAGCAATATCAAAGCGAATGTCCTCAACATCCACTTCTTCGTCAGAAGCGGTTTCGTTGTGGAGCTATGAGGGTAGGTTTATATTTTCTAATAGTTTTCCGCCCAGTGGATCCACCTATGTAAAGTATATATTTTATTCCTGTATTTTTGTAGAAAAATCGGATGGGAAACTTCGCAAGTGTTCGCACAACATTTCGGCAAAATTTTTAGCGGAATCCCATGAAATATGCGCCCGATGTTGGACAGAGCCAACTGACCAAGCTAAAGCCTGAGGATGGCAGGATCATATCGTCTAAACTGAGTTGTTGGAAGAATTTTAGAAGTTTAGATTTATACACGACCACACGTACAGTTATACCTGTCAGCGATTTGCCTAAAGACTCAAGAGCCGGTCTAATCCGACACTGTACCGAAGATATCCAGGACGTCAGCCTATACGAAATAAGAATGTCTCTCAAACAGTTCAAGAACATCAAGGCACCGGGTAGTGATGGAATTATAGCTAAACTTCTGATAGCAGGTGGAACACCAAAGCTCTTCAGAAGTTGTTCAATTCCGTTATACTCGAGGGACAAACGTCTAAGGCATGGCACAACAGTGTGGTGGTGTTCTTCATAAAAAAAACAACCATATGTATACCCTTGCCAAATTACAGCTTTCTAGTACTAAATACTCTGAGCTAAGCCGCTGACAGGTGGAGAGACAGACAGACAGACAGACATGGAGAAACTTTAAGGGTTCCTTGTTGACTTCGGAACTCTTAAAAGGGCGATAACACCTTGCTGAAGTACTACAGACCGATCTCACTTTTGAGCTGTTTTCGAGAGTCATTACGAATCGTGTCCCACGCAAGTTTGACGACTTCTAGCCTCCCGAAGAAGCTTTAGTGCCATAGACTACATACATACGCGGCGGCAAATTATACAGAAGACCAAAGACCTTTGATCCGGTCATAACCTGGGCTGTGCTACAGTCTCTCCAACTGTGCCGAATTGACTATGGATACATCTAGGTGTTGAAGTATTTGTATGAAAACGCCATCATGTCGGTTCGCCTCCAGAATCAGAATTCGAACACCATCCGGCTACAGCGTGGGGTGAGACAGGGAGACGTTATACCTCTGTTATGCCAAGGGCTTACCAATTGTGAATTAAAAAAACTGTTCACCACCGCCCTGGAAGATGTTTTTAAGCTTCTGGACTGGGGCGGAATTGGCATCAATATCAACGGCGAGTACATCACCCATCTTCAATTCGTTGGCGATATCGTGGCCATTGCTACCATAGAAGAAATAGGCAGAATGCTTAATGTCCTCAGTAGAGTCTCTCAACAAATGGGTCTTAAAATGAACATGGACAAGACGAAAATAATGTTAAATGTCCGTTTTGCACCCACTCCTCTCAAGGTTTGAGACTTTAAACTATACTATATGTATATGTATATTCGTCATCAACTTCGACTTCGAGTGTATATTTGAGTGGGACAAACAGTCCAGAAAGGTAGTTCCGACTTCTAGAAAGAGATCAATCAACGAATCCAACTCGGCTTAGCAAATTTTGGGAAGCTGCGCAAAGTTTTCACATCCCAAATACATCAGTGTCTCAAGACTATGGTCTTTGGCTAGTCTATTTTCCAGTAATGTCATACGGAACTGAGATATGGTCGCTTACCATGGACCTCATAAAAAGTCTCAAGGTCACCCAAAAGGTAATGGAGCGATCTATGCTCGGAGTTTCCCTACGCGATCGAATCAGAAACGAGGAGATCCGTAGGAGAACCAAAGTAACCGACATAGCTTTACGAACGCATAGAAGACGAACACACGTACTTAATATGAACATTACTTTTTATATACTAGACAATAGCTGTAATGCACGGCTTTGCAACCCTTCCTCCTTTGGTATCCCCAGATGAAACGTCATGGCCGGGCCAGAAATGCCAGACAGGGGGGCGCCGGCAGTCCCCCATCAACATCAGAACTTCTAACGTGTTCATGGATCACGAAGGAGCCTTCATCAGATACGGGCCTCTCAAGTTCATTGGGTACAGCAAGGTTTTGCTGACCGGCTTCAATAATGGGAGGACAAGTAAGTGTCAGTGTCGAAAGTGTGCAGTTTTTTTTTTTTTTTTTACTCGCGAATTGCTCTAAGTTTTTAATAATCATCATATCACCTCATATACGTCCCCATCGAGGGGCTCAAGCCTACCCTGAATTAGGGCGATCGGGCCTTAGTCGACTTCTTCGAGTTTCTTCGCAAGTGTGTGCAGGTTTCCTCACGATGTTTTCCTTCACAGTGATAGCTCGCACAAACGTTTGGTTTGGGGCAGGCTTTCAACCAGGTAACGGCCATAGCCGTTGCGCCATCGAAGCCGCGATTCTTATTGGTACTTGCACCAAAAAGATGTCATGCGCTGTTGAAGGTTGTGTAAACATACGGGAATAAAAACAAAGAAGATAATAATAACATTTTAATACATAATTGTTTAATAATTTGGTATCTATTATGTAATTTTCATTGATGAGTGCGTTTTACGACATCTGGCGTCGAGTATATGCACTAAACATAGAAAACTAGTTGATGATTTAGTAATTGGTAATATCGCTAGATGGCTTTTATAGATTAGGGCGGGGCAATGCAGTGACGTCATTGCCCCGCGTCTCGAATTTTGGTTATGCTGTTTTTGTATGGAGATTTGAGTTGCGAGATCTCCGCTCGCTTAATTTTTCCGTGGTAAATATGTCACCATAAAATTGTAAAAACCGTTAGATTATAATTTATCGGGATCTATCTCGCGAGATTGTGAACTGTCGAAAGATTGTGAACCGTAACTTACTGCTTACAATTTCACTAGTGTCATTGTAATCTCATTAGTGACATTACATTAGCACTAAGCGAAATGAATACCATAAAATAAATGAGCGAGCGAAGGGAGCTATGTTTGGATCGGTCAGGTTTGATTGCTATAACAGTCTTTCGCGAGGCTGACTTGAGGCTTACTGACAAGTTTTGTTCTATGACTTTACTGAAATTACAAAAAAATATAACCTTTGATACAAATCGATCAGCTGATAGACCAATTTTGTGCATTTTTGTACAGAGGATCCAATTTTTTTTTAAGAATTCAGGGTTACTTGAGGGAAAGATGTTCAGTATAATGAGTAGAACACGAAATAACTTGTATCTAATCCATCCGTGTTAGAACCTCCAATTAACGGGTCCTACACGAATTTTGTTACACCAATTGTGAAACATTAAGGTGAGATGATGCCAAGGGCTTACCAATTGTGAATAAAAAAAAAGAATTAAAAAATAATAAAAAGATCTGTCATATTGCACATTTAATAGTTAGGACCTGGGCGATCGACCTTTGAAAAGAAAAGGCAAAAATTAAAAAAAAAAACTAAAAGATTTGACCCGACCGGGGATCAACTCAATAACTACGAGGGAAGTACATACAACGCTTTGACCACACTGGCCTGTCGCTTACATATCTGGTGCAGTGAAATTACCGATCATAGTATTGCGCGCAAGTATGGTGCTTAAAAACTCGGAAAAAATAATTTTCCTAGATATGAGACCTAGCTAGATCAATTTTTTGCCCCCACCCCTGAATTTCAAATTACACCGAAATCTTTAAATCCGTTTCCGGGAACGTAATTATTAAATACGATATATTATGTATAATAGCGTTAGACTTCCCCCTCGTAGTTCGATCCGCCATCCGTTCGAATGTTTTTGTTTTTTTTCGAACCCATTATCTAAGAGGAGGAAGTCTAACGCTTATAATGTATCTGATGAAGTGAATTACCGATCTTATTATTGCGCAGAAAAGACGATGTGCGTATTCTCGGAAACGCTTTTATCCCAGAGATGAGACTTAGGCTAGATCAATGAATCATCTAGATGAATGTTTAATACAGTGGACCAAAACAAAATTGTCGAACAGGAATTTTTTTTAAATTTTTATTTTCATTTTACTTATCTTCTAGTTCAGTTTAGCTCCGAAGGCCACAAAAGCATGCACGCTTACATGAGCGGTGGACCACTGAAGACTACTTACAGACTGGAGCAGTTTCACTTTCACAGAATATCTGAACACGCTGTTAATGACCAAAAGTAAGATATTTTGCCACTTTTATCATCATCGTCATCATCATATCAGCCGAAAGCGCCGTTTTTAAAACATCCACGCTGAACATAAGGCCTCCCCCAAGGATTGCCACAACGATCGCTGCGCAACCCGTATTCAGCGGTTTCCCGCGACCTTCACCAGGTCGTCGGTCCATCGAGTGGGAGACCTGCTTACTCTATGAAGACATGCGCGATTGCCACTCGAGATCTTTACTGCCCAACAGCCTCTTGCCACTTAAGTTTAACGAATCTGTGAGCTATGTCAGTTACCTTAGTTCTCCTACGGATCTCCTCATTTCTGATTTGAATATGTAGGAAAACTCCGGACATAGCTCGCTCCATCGTCCTTTAGATGAACTAAAGCCTTTTTATGAGGTCCATAGTAAGCGATCATGTCTCACTTCCGTAAGTCATCTTCAAACCTTAGTCTTAAGACACTATGGTACTTTGGACGCGAAGATATTGCGAAGTCACTTTATACCTCTGACCTCTAGAAAGCCCACTGTCACATCTGTGACGACCCAGGATACTGTCCTGGCACAAATTATTGAAAAGACCTTACCCTACCCCAAGTAACTAGAACAGGGATGGACAACGAAGAAGTGGGATAGTCCTAAGGAAGCTCTGAACGCACCATAATCACAGACTACTAAATAGTTACTTTCATAATCTCCATTCTCGTACTGATATTAATACTGTTACACAAGCTTGTAAATTTTATTAAAATTGACGTGTTTTGTTTTCAGATTTGCTATCGAAATCCATTTCGTCCACATCCTGGGCAATTTGACGGTCAATCAAGCGCTGAAGGAACGTAATGGCGTCGCAATAGTCTCTGTATTTTGTAATGTAAGTAAAATAATTACAAATACATAGCGAATAAAGGAGAGCGTCGGTGGCGTAACGGTTACGGCCGCTACCTCCGGTCCGGGAGGCCGTGGTTCGAATCCTGCCACGTACCAATGTGTTTTCGAATTTCGATTTCATATATACGTTTATCCGACGCTCTTACGGTGAATGAAAAACATCGGGAGGAAATCTGCACACGCCTGCGGAGAAACTCGAAGGTTGTGTGTGAAGTCGACCAACCTGCACTGGGCCTGCGTGGTCGACTAAGGCCCGATTGCCCTAATTCAGGGTAGGCTGGAGCCCCTCGGTGGGGACGTATATGAGCTAATAAGATGAAGGAATAAAGGGTAATCACTTAAGTACCTAGAGCATAAAGAAGTAGGCTTTTGTTAACTAAGGCTTCTGGACCTCTTGGTCAGTCAAACATTTTTCTAGCATGGGAGACCAAAATGATTAATAGGTACATGTTTTTTCAATTTAAATCTAAAAAACACAAAAAGTTAAATTAATCAGTCTTAATTGAAGGTGGTGAAAGTCCCGGGAAGCCGTTGGATGCGGGTAGCGCAGAATCGGTCGTCGTGGAAATCCTTGAGGGAGGCATATGTCCAGCAGTGGACGTCCGCCGGCTGACATTATGATGAATCAGTCTAGAAAAAAATATTACACTAATTACAATACCTAAAATAACCCGTCCCTCGTCATTCCCGAAGCAAAATTAATTTTTTTTAAATCTTTTTTTTAAAACGATAAGAAACTAGCGCCATCTAGTATGACAGTACGGAACTGAAGAATAAAAGAAGTTTAAAACCATCTTAATGGCCTCCACGGAAACGGTGAGAATAATGCCTCTAACAAACAAACCCACCCAGGTAATAATCATGCTTACGGGCTACGACAGATTCACCATCGTAACTGTAAGCTCCCACAGATAATTAGTGAAATAACACGTTTTGCCGCCATTTTTATTCTTTTCTTGCACCTAAAATCAGTCAGTCGCACTCCGCGCTGTAGGCATGAAAATGTACCTATGCCGCGCTCTACGTAGCGCTGCCTCCTGCAGGAGGCAAATTAGTAGTCAGAAGAGATGAGCTACACGATAGAAAGAGAGGCAACTTGAAGGTGAATTAACTGTAGGTAATTGGTGCTGTGCGAACCTGAATTGCACTTTATTGTGTCGTAGCAAGAGTCACCATTTATTTAAATGATTTTGCGGAGTGAAACTTCTTTTGCGTTAAATCTTTTGTCTTTGGCAATGTGGAATTATTTTAGTAATAAAGCAAAGTATATTATACAGGTTGACTGGTAAGTAGTGCAAATCCTTTTAAGAGGATAAACTACATCTAATTTAGAACAAAAAAAGTCATAACAATGGATATGTTCAATTGTACATTGGCGGAATTTGAAAAGGTTACTCTAAATTATGTATTTGCTATGTAAGGGCTTAGTTTTTTTGGCCTAATTTTAAGATTATAATTATAGCGTATATAGCGGGCGGGGTCAAGCGCGGTCAAGGCCACGCGCGCCAAAATTTCGTAGAATAGACTCGCTATTTTGAAGTAGGTATAAAACAAGTGAAGATTTATGTTTTATGAAACCGAGAAAAACTATCTATTCTACTCATGTATTAGATTTTTTCTTTGTCCGTTCACTGTAGAAAAATACACGTGAGGTCTCCCTATGGGTATAACCAAACCTCCCCAACGTGATCTGTCGTGATTCATTCGTGACCCCTCCCTCCCCCGCTATCGAAATTCACGTGATTTGTGCACAAGCCCTAATTTATAAGTTGCTATTTTATCTTATTGGATGTTTTCAACCTGTAATGTTAATTTAAGTTTGGGAATAGCTCCACATCTTTAAGAGCTGCGATAACATGTACATATACACAGACAGACCGCTATTGGCTTCGACCCTATAACACCCCCCATTTATGCATCCGGGGTTAACACACTCAGCAAGGGCTTAATTTCTTCTGCAGGCGACAAACAACGTGACGGCGCAGCAACTGCTGGTGATGGATGAGATTCTGGAGCACATCCCGAACCTGCCCTCCAGGGGGAGCCGGCTGAGTGGGCTGCTGCTTGATCTTACGTAAGATAACTGGCATTATTCACTTTTTAAAGCACGAAAATAAAATAAAAACCATCTGGAGATAAGTATAACTATTTAAGTAACCTCGCTTAGTGAAGTGAGTAAATAATTTTCATTATCTTCGACCACATATACAAAATTCATCATACCAATTCGAAAATTCTACTTTATTCCCTGGGGACTTTTGGTTTCTCTCTTCTGATTGGTCCGCGTTTTTGCTTCTGTTTTCTTATAGGTCTTGATGAAGAATTGTGTGTCATTGGAGCCAAAATATTTTATTCTCGGGTGACGTATATTGAATTCCTCGCTAAATTTAGGTTTCTACATTCGCTTAGTTCAGAATTTAAACTAACGCCCTCGAAACAAAATATTACTTTGTCCCCTTGTTACACAAATAACTCAGTGTTGTGGGGTAGTGTGTATATGTCACCGTAAGATTGTAAATTCTGTTAGATTATAATCTAACGGGATTTATTTCGCGAGATTGTAAACTGTCGCAAAATTGTGAACTGTAACATATTGTTTACAATTTTACTAGTGACATAACAATAACACTAAGCGAAGTGAAAAACAATAAATAAATGAGCTCGCCAAGCGAGCGATGTTAGGTTCGGTCTGGTTTGGTATAGGTATTTAATCAAAGTAATTTTTTTAAAATTACCGTTATATTATAATCTAACTAATGAGATTGCAATATCGCGGTTTTCACAATATCCCGGTAACATATGCAATAGAATACCTAGTGATGTGTGTGAATTTAAAAACATTGAAAAAAATGTAAGTTCGAGAGGAGACTTTTAATCAAAAAGAGTACATCATATCAGCCGAAAAACGTCCACTGCTGGACAAAGGCTTCCTCCAAGGAAATTTACGAGTGGTTCTAACTGTGTTTTGTTTTATCCGAGTTAGAAACATAAACGTTTAGCTTTTTTTTATTGAACCCCAAAACTAAGTACAGTACCTGTAAGGGGCCGTCCATTAATCACGTGATCTTTTTTTAAGCATTTTTTAACCCCCCCTCCCCCTTGGTGATACATGGTGAGGTTTAAGACTACCCCCCACCCCCCACCCAACATCACGTGTATTTTTAGTATCTACAAAAAATCTTAATTTTTAGGCGATTGGCGTGCCGAGCCGGGAACACAGATTACTAATTAGTTACTACCGGGAAGTCGTCGGCGGCGCGTGAGTAGGTACTTCGTTCGTTGCCTAGCAACGGCGAGTCAAGGTCACACTACACGCCGCTTTTCAATTTAAAAATCGCGCGTTTGAAAAAATAAATACACGTGATATCTTATTACACCCCCCCTCCCCAGTTGTGACATTTCTTGATTTTTGTCAAACCCCTCCCCCCCCTTTCAAGCCTCACGTGATTAATGGACGGTCCCTAAGGGGTGTCGACCCTTAACTAATGAGTTTTTGTACTAGTGAAATAGACAGAGTTGCGCTGCTGTGCTGTGTGAAAATGCAATGCCGTTAGATACTTAGATAGTGTGGGTGTGGGAGATGTTAGATGACTAATTTTATGTATGTCGAGTAAGCAAACCTAACGTAATTAATTTGTACACTAAAAAAATAAGAAAAACCGGCCAAGTGCGAGTCGGAACCGCACACATAGGGTTCCGGAACATCATACTTAATGGTGGTAGTTTCTTCATGTTTCAAACAAAAACGGTTTTGGTATGAAGACCCTTGTTTTTTCACTTTTTCTAATTTTTTTTTTTTTTTTTATTCACAATTGGTAAGCCCTTGACAACATCTCACCTGGTGGTAAGTGACGATGTTGCCGAAGATGGAAGCGAGCTTACCAAGATTCCCCAACGCAATGGGGAAACTGGCTATCTTATCTTCAAGCCGGAACACACCAATGATATCAACATTGATATTTGGCGGCAAGACTTAGATAAGATGGTGGTAGCTAGCCAGGCGGGCTTAGAAAATGCCCTACCACCAACCAAACCGAGTCTTACAATTGTACCAATTTTAGTATTTGTTGCTACAGCGGCACCAGAAATACATTATCTGTGAAAATTTCATCTGTCTAGCTATCACGGTTCATGAAATACAGCCTGGTGACAGACGAACAGACAGACAGACAGAAGGACGGACAGCGAAGTCTTAGTAATAATGTCCCGTTTTTACCGTTTGGGTACAGAACCTTTTAAACAATAGCGCACAGTTTTTAAATCTATGAATCCCTATTAGGGATTCTATTGAATCCCTTTATTACTCAAATTCTACAGTAATGACTCTAATAATAATTGTCACTGAATTTTTCCTAAGTTAGGATCCTTAAGCTTGATCAAGTTGTTAATCTGATTCCAGCAAACTGTTGAGTGTCGACAAAACTTCATATTACGCGTACGAGGGATCCCTTACGTCGCCGGAGTGCAACGAGATCGTCACGTGGATCATATTCACTCAGCCTCTTTACATATCACAGGCGCAGGTAAAATCATCGGAAACATTCATCATCATCATATCAGCTGAAAAACGTCCACTGCTGGACAAAGGCCTCCCCCAAGGATTTCCACGACGACCGGTCCTGCGATGCCCGCATCCATCAGCTTCCCGCGATCTTCACCAGGTCGTCGGCCAACCTCGTGGGAGGCCTGCATACACTACGTTTCAACAATAAACACGTTAAAATACGATTTCAATGGCAACAACAATTAAGTACCTAAGTAAAATTTAATACATTTTTTATTTTTTATTTATTTCCATAAAAGTACTGAACGAATTTAGATAGAAACCTGGATACATGACCTGTCAATTAACAAAAGAGTCATCTAAATCGGTTCAGAATTGGCGGAGAAATCGCATAACATTGACGCAAAAAAAAGCATACAATCAAACTGAGAACCACCTTCTTCATTGAAGTTGGTTAAAAACATTAAAAAGTACTTAAGATCACCTCTACGTACATTTAAGGGGCATATTACACTATCATAAATATATGATCCTAGATGTAGCCTAATGATCATTTTTGACAGCACACTGTAAAAATGATCCTACAAAAGCGGCAATGTACTAGATCTAGGATCAGTTAAGATCATATATCTATAGTTATGTAATATGCCCCTAAGAAAGAAAAAAATAATGTATTCTCATCCTTACTAATATTAAAAAAGTTATAGCACAGATATGGTTGAGGAGGTGGAAAAGGACATAATTTACTAATCACCCTTACAGACAATCATAAAAACGATATCCACGCGGGCGAAGCCGCGGAAAAAAGCTAGTATATGATATTTGAGATGACCCAAGAAATTGCCACAACAACGGGAGATTCTTATATGATGTGGAGAGTCCAGGGAAAGAACGATCAAAGTCACATATAGAGAATTTAAAGAAAACAGAGTGTTTATACTTAGAAAACTTTATAATTAAAGTAAAGTGAAGTCATTGTGAACATAAAATTGCAACATTATGTACTGACATTTCAACAGAAAAAAGTTATAATAGGGATGACGACAGCATCAGAAATAAATTATGAACTCTTGATCACTAAATTGCCCTCCTACTTAAACTTCGGAAAACCTTACTCGTTTTTTTTCTATCAAGTCTTCGACTTTTAATTCACCAAGATCACAAAATGAGTACATAAATGACAGTGCTAAACTATGACGTCACGCCTAGGTATTTCAAACATTTTTAAGAACAAAATGTCGTTTTTGACAGATGATAAAAAGTAAATCAGATGACTAGCATTCGTCATCCCTACTATCTTATTCAACTTTTCTTCATCATCAGTCTGATAAATGATCAGTCTTACTAAAAAGCATCGGTGGCTCACCCGGTAATGACTCGGTCCTTCTAACCAGAGGTACCGGGTTGAAATCTGGACGGCCAATGTACCAATGAGTTTTTCGAAACTTACGTACATATACTACTGATTGCTTCAACGGTAAAGGAAAACATCGTGAGGAAACCTGCACATGTGATTCCAGATATGTATGAAGGTCGCGTTGCACACGTCCGTAGGTGTAAATCTAAATGCCTTACACGTGACCACGGGTGATGCTAAGGCAACACCAGGCAACCGCCGTCTATCCCTTGGATAGTACGGTTAATTGTGCCACACGATAAGAAGAAGAAGAATTAAAACTTTCAATTATTCCTGTGCACCATACTATGAAAGATACGGTGGGTGCGCCAAAGTACATTTAATTAAGACGAGGTATTGATTGGAACAGTTGTTTCTGTCTGTTTCTTTACGTGTAAAGAGTAAAGAAAATAACCACACTTTTTCAATGGTTTTTCGTTTCGTTCAAAAACTGCAATTAAAGTATTAAAAAATAAAAAAATACTCACTTTGTATTATCATAACAAATATTGTTGTATATTTTTTTAATTTATACTTCAAAATATTAGTCATATCTAGAGTTGAAAGTAACGGTGTAGCTATCTTTGGGATTTTTTTCTATCGAGCCAAAACTTCTCAATCGTGTTTCTAATAGCTTTTGACTTTAAGGAACATCATTAAAAGGGGTGTTTTTTTTCAACCTTGGGTTTTCTATCTTTTAGGAGTAAATGACGTCAAAAATAACGTAAATCTGTAATATTACCGCTTTAAAGTACGATTCATCATTTTTCTGTATCAAGCCAGGTAAGCTTAGCGTCTAACGAGCTAGATGGCGGTATGAGTCTCAAAACAGTTTTGGAGTGATTTTGATCGAACATTTTTCTGTCTTAGTCCAATGAGTCTCAAAACAGTTTTGGAGTGATTTTGATCAAAAATTTTTCTGTATCAGGCCAGGTAAGCTTAGCGTCTAACGAGCTAGATGGCGGTATGAGTCTCAAAACAGTTTTGGAGTGATTTTGATCGAACATTTTTCTGTCTTAGTCCAATGAGTCTCAAAACAGTTTTGGAGTGATTTTGATCAAATATTTTTCTGTATCAGGCCAGGTAAGCTTAGCGTCTAACGAGCTAGATGGCGGTATGAGTCTCAAAACAGTTTTGGAGTGATTTTGATCAAACATTTTCCTGTCTCAGTCCAATGAGTCTCAAAACAGTTTTGGAGTGATTTTGATCGATCATTTTTCTGTCTCAGGCCAATGAGTCTCAAAACAGTTTTGGAGTGATTTTGATCGATCATTTTTCTGTCTCAGGCCAATGAGTCTCAAAACAGTTTTGGAGTGATTTTGATCGAACATTTTTCTGTCTCAGGCCAGGCAAGCTTAATGTCTAACAAACAAGACGGCGATAATATGAGTCTCAAAACAATTTTTGAATGACTTTGATCGCTCTTTCCCTAAAATCTTCATGTGACTTAGTCAATTGTCATATTTCCCTAGCTTTACAAGGATAAGACGTGATAAGCAAAAGGTGTCTCTCCGAGGATTGCTGATCTCATGGTAATAAAAAACCCCTAAAGCACTGAACATAGAGACACTTTATAGAGACACACTTTATATAGATACACTTTATAGAGACAGTGTAACTCATAATAGCGGTCAGAACTTTGTATGAAAGCTTCAAGTACAATTTATCTTTTTTGCTAAACACTATCATCATTATATCAGCCGAAAAATGTCCACTGATTAACGTAGGTCTCCCCAAAGGATAATTACCGCCTCCGTGGCGATTAGGTCGCGGGTTGGATTCCCGGCGGTGTCAATTTTGTAAGACTCGGTTTGGTTGGTGGTGGGGCATTTTCATAGCCTGCCTGGCTAGCTACCACCATCTTATCTTAGTCTTGCCGCCAAATATCAGTGTTAACAACATCGATGTGTTCCGGCTTGAAGACAAGATAGCCAGATACCCATTGTTTTCGGGAATCTTGGTAAGCCTGCTTCCATCTTCGGCATCATCGTCACTTACCATTAGGTGAGTTGATGAAAAGGGCTTACCAATTGTAAATAAAAATAAAAAAAAGGATTTCCACAACAGCCGGTCCTGCGCTGCCCATATCCAGTGGCCTCCCACGACCTTTATACCAGGTCATCGTTCCACTGAGTGGGAGGCCTGCCTACGTTACGTCTTCCGGTGCGCGTGAAGCCTTACTGAAACTCGTTTTCCATACAAATTAAAGATAACAATTTCTTGAATATGTATGAACCGATTCTAACGAAACTTTATACACATAATCAACAGGACCGTCATCATACATTAACCGCATCCGTGGCGTAATGGTTAGTCCATTCGCTTCACACCAGGAGGTCGCGGGTTCGATTCCGGCGGGGTCAACTTGTAAGACTCGGTTTGGTTGGTGGTAGGGCATTTTCTAAGCCCGCCTGGCTAGCTACCACCATCTTATCTAAGTCTTGCCGCCAAACATCAGTGTTAACAACATTGATGTGTTCCGGCTTGAAGATAAGATAGCCAGTTCTCCATTGCATTGGGGAATCTTGGTAAGCCCGCTTCCATCTTCGGCGTCATCGTCACTTACCATTAGGTGAGATGATGCCAAGGGCTTACCAATTGTGAATAATAAAAAAAGGAAATTGGAATAAAGACTTAGATATTTTTATTGAACTTTAAAAACAAGCTTAACATTTATATGTACCTTAGATTGTACAACTGCAGTAATTGATAAAGTATGTTTTTAAAGTATATTGACTACTGTTTTGAAAATCAAATTACTATTACTAAATTTACATAAAACCAAAAAAAAATTAAATAATTATAATTTGTTGACAACAATTTATTTATAAAAGTAATCAATAAACTTTTAACAATTTTCTGTCTCGCTTAAGTGTATTAAGTTTAATGAGAATCGTTTTTTTTATACATGGAGAAGCCAAACGACCGCACAGTCCACCTGATGGTAAGTGGCACTGTGGCTCATGGACATTTGCAGTCTCAAGAGAAACTAAACACTTCAGATTGCAAATGCGTTGCCAACCCTAAGGACTAAGATGTTATGCCTCGTGTGCTAAAAATTACACCGGCTGTCTTATTCAAGATATTGATATCTTCAATTTGTATGGAAAACGAGTATCAGTAAGGCAGGCCCCTTAAGTATTATTTAAGTTAAATTCTCCATGTTTTCTCCAGTTTCAAATCCTGAACACGATCAACGGTGGAAAATACAACTTCAGGCAGCTTCAGCCGTTGAAACGGCATAGGATATTCGGCTCCGTTCCGATGATCAGCAGACGGAGCGAGGTGGAAAGGCCGGCCATCGTACTGTGGATCACGAGCCTATACCAGGACATCACGAATATGTTCAAAACTCTGGCTAGGTGAGGTCGAGTTATTTATTCTTCTTTGCAATAGTATACCTAGCTAACACACTAAACTAACTTCACCAGGGATACCTATCGTTTTTCTTAAGCCGCGTCCGCTGCGCCATGTTTTCGTGTTTCTCTAACACATTACATGCTATTCTAATGGCGAGTCCGCAGCGCCAATTTTCTAAAAAAACATGTTATCAAAACAAGTTATCAAAATGTGTTAGCAAAACAGCCAGTCCGCTGCGCCTAATGTTGTTATTGATTTTGTTTTATTTCAAAAATGAGTTTCGACAAAGAAAACGTGGTAGCTAAGCAATAGTAGATTTAGTTCTCCAAAGAAGAAACAGAAATAGATTCCGGGTCCGACCCTACCTGCAACCTCGTTCGTTCAAAATATATCATCATAATCACAATTTAAGAGCCGTGCCCTTGTCGGTGTAGCTCTTTCCAGGTCTCTCTCTCTCTCTCCCACACTATCTCCTTCATTTCTCTACTTTTTTTTTAACTTGGTCTATATATGCAATTCTAGGTCTTCAAAATATATCAAGAACTGAAAATTGATGATAGGTTCGATATATTTTTTTTAATGTTCAGAAAGTGATTTTTAAGAGCTGTTATCATTATCTTCGAACGATAATGGCGTATCCTCTAATGAGCGCGAACACAAAATGCGTCACTTCCCTTACCCGCAGGCGAACGCAGGGGATGTTATCCATTCGTCTCGGCAAACATATTATTGTTTTTGCTAAAAAAAACTGTTAGACCACGGTTAGCAAACAATGTTATCCTGTTAGCAAACACGAAAACACGGCGCAGAGGACCCGCCTTAACATTGTCCAACAGCAAAAATCCCATCACACGCTTTGTTTGGCAAACATGTTAGCTAAACATGTTTGGCAAACTATTTTTTATTTGAAAGGCGCAACGGACCCTTCAGTTTTGATAAAAGTACCTAATTTTAATGAAATACAATAGATAAAGTATAAAAAGTTTGACAAACGGGAATAGTCTATAGCTTTGTGGTCTCCATGAGGATTTTATACAAATATCCGTAATATGTCGGACTATAGTGAGAGATTTAGTGAGATCTCTACAAGATATGTTACATTCTCATAACCGCTTAATAAAGTCTTTCAAAACTGGGATTGAGAGTGTTCCACTAGACACTCCCGACTTTAATGTCGTAATTCATGCAAATAAAGTTCCCATTGGAGAACACAAAGGACGATATATTGCGCCATCCACGAGTGAAGTAGTGGTGGTGATAACTGGACAGCAATTTAATAAAAGAGATATTGTGTTGCGTAGTCATGACAATTAGAAAAAAAAACAGAATTATCCTTTAATGCTATGTCGGGGAGAAGACGGATATGCCATTAATGTTTCTCAAGTTGACCCAATTAGCGGAGCATCTCTACGTAAAACGGTGTCGTGCATGAACTACTCGTACTTTTAATAACAAGACGTAACAATTTCAAACCAATATTTGGTAGATCAATACGCGAAAATTGAATCTGAGCGATTAGCTTACATCCGTGAAAATCAAACTAAATTGAGAGCAGAAAATTACATTCATCTTCAAGATTCTTTACACGCAAATGAAAACAGCAAAGACATAGGATAATTAGTCATACTACCTTCAATGTTCACTGGTGAACCTCGATATTTACATGAAAAATCGCCTTATGTCAGACATCACTGTAAACCGCAACATGTAACCGAAACTGGACAGAAATTAAAGAAAATATAAACACTAAATTAACTCCACAAGACAGATAGGATATAAGAGTCTTTCATTTTAAAGTACAGAAACTCCTGTACCTTAAAAACAAGTCTCACATATTTGGTCCGCCGCGCTGTCACATGTATACAAAAAATCGAAAAAAATGACTAAAACGTGGTTTGCCACATTTACCTCTGCTGGTGTGGTGAATGAACAAAATTAGACCAGATCAAATTGACAGCGTTATTTCAATTGAATTAACGGTTAAAGAAGAAGATCCTGTCCTGTATGAAATCGTAAAAAAACACATGGTCCACGGACGTTGCGGGGATTTAAACCCTAATTCTCCATGTTTGCGAGATACCAAATGCACCAAAAAAATTCCGAAGTCATTCCAATGTCAAACATCCACTAGTGACGATGAATATCCTAAATATCTACGACGATCCCCAGAGCAGGGTGGACAAACAGCCACCGTACGAAATCATAAATAACCCTATAATTCGCTTCTTTAAAAAAAATCGACACCCACATCAACGTGGAGTCGTGCAGTTAAATTAAATCAAACCAATATGTTACTAAATATATAAATAAAGGTAGCGATCAGGCCACTTTCAGCATACAATCTCCAAATAAAGTAGAAAAATTTCAATCTGGACGTTACATCTGCAGCTCTAAAGCAGGATGGAGGATTTTGTCATTCAGTTTGCATGACCGGGCTCCCACGATTAATCGTCTTGCAGTTCATTTAGAACATGGACAAAGGGTATATTTCACTCATAACATTATTCAAGAAGTTGTTAATAATCCACGGGATACAACATTCTTCAAGTAAAGTGCTCCTGATGGTTGGTGAGTGACAATGATGCCGAAGATGGAAGCGGACTTACCAAAGATTTCGCGAAAAAAATGACATATGACAAAGTTCCAAGAATCACACTTCAAAAACTTTTTAACGAAGAAAGCAAGCCACTGTAGTCGATGGTTTCCCCAGAGTCAAAAAAACGGATGCTCTTGGGAGGGTCTATGTGATTCATCCCAATAACAGTGAATGCTTTTATTTGAGAATGTTACTGCATTTTGTAAAAAGTAAACATCTTTTGCACACCTGAGAACTGAAAAAGGTGTTATCGAGCGGCATGCAAAGCTAGGGGTCTCTTGGAAGATGATTCTTACTGGGAAAATAAAATTATCAGAAGCTGCTATGTGTATTTTACCTACATTATTTAATTTGTTTGCCATCATTGTAGCGTTTTATTAAGTGACGGACTCCGTTAGTCTATGAAATAAATTTCAAGAAACTATGGCAAATGATATTCTGATTCGGTGACGGCGAGGTAATTAATTCTTTGAACCTCTCAGGACTCTCCACATAAACTGGTATTGAAAGTAGGTTGTTCTGTTATTTTATTAAGGAACCTTAATCCGCCTTAAAATATAAATTATGTAACGGTACGCGATAAAGTCCCTTGAAACTTTCATAATAGATTGCACAATACTTACTGGATGTGGTGTACTGGAGAAGATGATTTAATTCCCCGGATTCCTCTTATACCATAGGATTCACCGTTTCAATTTAAGTGCCTGCAATTCACGGTAAAGCTATCTTTTGCAATGACCATTAATAAGTCACAGGGTCAAACATTCAACGTTGCAAACTTAGATTGAGAGTTGAGTGTTTCTCACGCGGCCTTTGTACTGTCTCATGAAAAATCAGCTGTAAATATTGTATACAAAGATATCCTGTAGTATAGACTAATCCATACACTGCCCCATATTAGTATCTACATTGCACCCGTGGTAAAGTTCTTTAAATAAAAGTTCTGGCCTCCCATCGGCCACGTAACAGAGACCCTTCTATTGGAAGATGTTTTGTTTTAGCCACCTGCCCAAGGAGGGTACTGTTTGTTTTAGGTGTAGTATGTCTGTTTCTACGGCTGCACCTGTAGCCTAAACGGCTTGATGGATTTTGGAGTGCGAGATGTCGTTAAATTCGTCTTTTTAAGCAGTCAAGTTTTTATTTAAGATCCAATTCGAAATTGTAGACAGATTTAAGTGTTTGTGTTTTTTTTATCACGCTTTTATTAGCTTCATCTGTATGTATGTTTGTATGTATTTATGTTTGTATGTTTGTATGTATCTTTGTAACCAACTCCTTTGCACTCGATTTTGACCCACTTTAAACAAACAGATTTAATTCAAACTTTGTAAGTTTATCAAGAATTAGTGACAATACAATGATTTCATGAAGTTTATCTTATTATCCTGAACTAAAAATTTAATAATAAATATAGTTTGAAAAAAATAAAAAACACGCTTTTAAAGCACATCAAACTAAAAAGTGAAAAATAATTCCTAAAAAATAAAAAAATAAGCTAAAAACAATAATGAACGAAAAATACTAGTATTATTGTGAAAAAAGCGTGGGGCGCTATGTGCCATATTTTTCGTATATCGAGCAACCCATGCTTTTTTTACAATAATACTAATATTTTTCGTTCATTATTGTTTTTAGCTTATAAGAATTATTTTTCACTTTTTAGTTTGATGTGCTTTAAAAGCATGTTTTTTTATAAGCATAATATTGCTTTTTGTGTGATAAATGTAATATTTGTGTGTTTTTATTTTCAGTACAATACAGCGCAGGTTTGGCTAATTCAATTAAATTGAATGCAACGAAATTATCTTCTTATTACTGGGTACAAATGAGACTGGCCAGCAAAAAAGGGTTCCATTGAAAATACAATAGTAATAATTGCTGCAGATATCTGGTCACATTAGTGTTAAGTTTTGTAAATAAAATGTTGGTTTAGTTAATTAATGGTTTTATTTTTAAATAATATAAACATCCGAATACACTCATTTCGTGGTAGTGGGCAGGGCACATAGCTCGTAGAACGGATGGCCGATAGGGCAGTAAAGTTCACGAGTGGCGACCGCGCAGCGGAAAACGACCTGGTGTAGGTCGCGGTAAGCCGCTGGATGCGGGCAGCGCAGGACCGGCCGTCGTGGAAATCCTTGGGGTAAGCCTTTGTCCAGCAGTGGACGATTTTCAGCTGATATGATGATGATGATAACACTCATTTAAACATATTACATTTCTCGACACAACTCATTTGCATTGCAGTGCACATTTCATTTCATTTAATTATCCTTTGTAATCATGTACAAAAATAAGGTATTATATAAATGTAACAATAGCACGGTACATTGTAAACAAATACGAGGGTGCAATGTGAAAGTGTAATGTATACCTGGGACAAACAGTCCAGCTAGGCAGGTCCAACTTCAAGAAAGAGATCAATCGACGAATCCAACTCGGCTGGGCAGCGTTCGGGAAGCTTCGCAATATCTTCACGTCCCAAATACCGCAGTGTCTCAAGACTAAGGTTTTTAACCAGTGTGTGTTGTCAGTGATGACTTACGGAACTGAGTCATGGTCGCTTACTATGGGCCTCATAAAAAGGCTCAAGGTCACCCAAAGGGCAATGGAGCGTGCTATGCTCGGAGTTTCTCTGCGTGATCGAATCAGAAACGAGGAGATCCGCAGGAGAACTAAAGTAACCGACATAGCTCACAGAATCGCTAAACTGAAGTGGCAGTGGGCAGGGCACATAGCTCGTAGAACAGATGGCCGATGGGGCAGTAAAGTTCTCGAGTGGCGACCGCGCACCGGAAAACGTAGCGTAGGCAGGCCTCCCACGCGGTGGACCGACGACTTGGTGAAGATCGCGGGAAGCCGATGGATGCGGGCAGCGCAGGACCGGTTGTCGTGGAAATCCTTGGGGGAGGCCTTAGTCCAGCAGTGGACGGTTTCCGGCTGATATGATGATGATGATGACGAGGGTACACAGTGACGTGATTGAACAATAAAAAAAGACGTATGGCACTCGGGGACTGCCGCGGTAAAGCTATTGCATAGCATTTTTTAAAAACTTATGCGATTATTATTATTTATTTATTTTATATTTATGCAGTATCATGATGGATAGATAGATGGCACTGTAAGTTTTTTAGAACTCAATGTATATAATTTTTTTTTGGGTATCGGGTTTTTTTCGTTCCGAAATTTCTTGATTCGGTCCCCTTAAAGCCCGCGATAAAAGCTATACAATAACTTAAAATCCATCCATCCATCCAGCAACCGGTAACGACTCTGTCCTCCTAACCAGAGGTGCCGGGTCCAAATCCGGACGTCCAATGTACCAATGAGTTTTTCGAAACTTACGTACATATACTCACTGATTGCTTTAACGCTGAAGGAAACATCGTGAGGAAACCTGCACACACCTGCGAAGAAACTCGAAGGTTGTGTGTAAAGTCGACCAACCCGCACGGGGCCCGCGTGGTCGACTAAGGCCCGATCGTCCTAATTCAGGGTAGGCTCGAGCCCCTCGGTGGGGAGGTATATGAGCTGATATGATGATCCATCCATCCATCCAAACTTTCACATCCTACTTCTGAACTTATCTGGATGAAATTTGGTAGGTAGGCAGATTAGGACCTGGATTAACATAGAGGCTACTTTTTTCCACGCTCGCGAGCCGCTTGCAGCTCGCGCACTGCTTACCCTCGGAGACAGTCATAGAAACTATGTTGACGCGAGCGAAGCCGCTGGCAAAAGCTAGTTTATAATATTAGTAGGATTTTTATCCACAATTTCCGTATACCATTATCTATATAAATCACGTTTGTTGTATGGGTGCCCTCCTTAAATATAAATTTTATTTTAATTTAATTATTTATTTTTTAAGTGGATAATACAACTCAATATTAAAAAGAACTCGGACTTCACCAACAAACTCAATAAAGACGGAGGTAGTTTAGTTTTACAATATACTGTGGTTTTACAGTCCCCTGAAGACGTTTTCAGTATCGGGAAATAAACAGGCAGATCTCCAAGTCCTTGAGTCGGGACTTGCGTCGTCGGTTTAATACGAATTCAACGGCAAGTATATCACACATTTTCGATTTGTTAACGATGTCTTGGTCATGGCTGAGACCACGGAAGATTTAGACAATGTTCGATTGCCTCAGTAGAGCCTCTAAAAAAGTGCGTCTTAATAAGAACATGGATAAGACGAAAATTATGTCAAACGTCAGTGTCGCCACCTACTCCCCTGGAGGTTGAAGGAGGCTATCTACACTCGAAGGTGTTGACAAATATGTGTACGTGTAAAAAGATCAATCGTCGAATCGCACTCAGCTGGGCAGCGTTCGGGAAGTTTCGTAATATCTTCACGTCCCAAATACCGCAGAGTTCCTTGACCAGTGTGTGTTGCCAGCGACGACATACCTCCGTAACTGAGACATGGTCGCTTACTATGGCTCTCATAAGAAGGCTCAAGGTCACCCAAAGGGCAATGGAGCGTGCTATGCTCGGAGTTTCCCTGCGTGATCTAATTACAAACGAGGATATCCGTAGGAGAACCAAAGTGACCGACATAGCTCTCAGAATCGATAAACTTAAAAGGCAGTGGACGGGGCCCATAGGGCACGTAGAACAGACGGCTGTTGGGGCAGTAAAATTCTCGAGTGGGGATCGCACACTGGAAAACGTAGCGTAGGCAGGACTCCCACTCGGCGGACAGATGACCTTGTAACGGTCGCGGGAAGCCGCTTTATGCGGGCAGCACTGGACCAGTTGTCGTGAAAATCCTTAGGGGATGCCTTCGTCCAGCAGTGGACGTCCTTCGGCTGATATAATGATTATTTGTTAGTCATGCACCACAGTAAGAATTAAGGATTTTATTGATTTAATTTTTAGCTTTACAGCTGTAATAAGAATAATTAGTGAAATTAACAACCCATACCAAGTTTTAGCCGAATTAGAGCAACTTCACTTTCTGCGGATTTTTAATTTGCACCTAAAAACTTCCTAGTGTGAACATAGTTTGAGGTGATGCATCACTTATGTGATCACTGAGTGATCGTCTCTTATAATATATGATCTGCGCGGGCGAAGCCGCGGGCAACAGCTAGTCTGTCAATAAAATTTGTCAGGTCAGAAACATGCCAAACACGTGTAGATTGTTTTCAGTATTTCTTTGCAGCGGTGTGTGTGCGTTTTTGATGTGTTCGCCTTCCATTTAGCGCAGAAACTTTGCGGCAGAATAGCAAGGTCAATTATATTTGTTATACATCTGACTTTACCCATAATACCTATCTATTTACTTAGCCAAACTAATTTATTTAACAGTTTATTGTGTACAAAAACGATTACTTAACAGGCAGAAAATAAAATTATACAATAGTAGTAATTAGTTCTAATTAGAAATTTCTTCCAGCAAACCCGGGAAAGAGTAAGTTTTAGTTGAAATAGCAGACATGTACACAAATAAAGAAGTTATTAAAAAATATGTAAGTAAGTATTCAATAGCGTAAAATTCATATAATTAGTATAAATAATTTGATAAAATACTTATATAGGTTTAATTAAATAACATATATAATCTAATATATAAAATTCTCGTGTCACAGTTTTCGTTCCCTTACTCCTCCGAAACGGCTTGACCGATTCTCATGAAATTTTGTGAGCATATTAAGTAGGTCTGAGAATAGGCCAACATCTATTTTATTTTAGGGTAGGGTAGTGTAGGGTAGGGTAGGGTAGTGTAGTGTAGGGTAGGGTAGTGTAGTGTAGGGTAGTGTAGGGTAGGGTAGTGTAGTGTAGTGTATGTAGGGTAGGGTAGTGTAGGGTAGGGTAGTGTAGGGTAGGGTAGTGTAGGGTAGGGTAGGGTAGGGTAGTGTAGGGTAGGGTAGTGTAGTGTAGGGTAGTGTAGTGTAGGGTAGTGTAGTGTAGGGTAGTGTAGGGTAGGGTAGTGTAGTGTAGGGTAGGGTAGGGTAGTGTAGTGTAGTGTAGGGTAGGGTAGGGTAGGGCAGTGTAATGTAATGTAAGGCGGTACGTAGTTCGCCGGGACAGCTAGTATAGTATATATATAATGAAAAATATAATACTTACATGGCTCATCGACCTTAAAAAGAAACGTTAGTACCTAGATATTCTTTTCGAAAGTCAAAGGACTTACCAGATGGTTTTATCGTTTATTAATAACACCGCTATAAAGAGTGGACCGCAAAATTCAGTTTAAACAATCGCCTTCGCTAGTCTGATAAGCAATTATTCCTTCTTTTTGGTTACTCAGTTTCAAACTGTGCTCGCACCGCAATGTGTGTTGTGCTAAATCTGCGTTGATGTAAGATTTCTTCTTTTCTTTCTTTATTCTTTATTGTTGTTAATTGTTAACATAGATATTACAAAGGTACGTTGTCGTTGAATTGGGCTCTCTAGAAACCCCACTAGGATCCCCTGTGTTGGGGGTGCTAGTCTCTTCCCCAGGCTTAAAAAAGTAACAACATACAAAACAATGATAAATTATTGAAAACAACAAATACAAACAAAGAAAAAAAAAAGAAAAGTAAACAAAATCAAGAGAAACACTAAACAACGGTAGTGTGTGTGTGAGTGTGTGTGTGTGTGTGTGTGTGTGTGTGTGTGTGTAAAAGAGATAGAGAGAGAATGAGTGTATGTAGATACATACTCTGTATATTGTACATGAAACTGTCTAATTTAAATAAACTTCGTAGGATAACTTGTGAAATTTCTTTACAAAAACTGGCTAAGTGCGAGTCGGGCTCACGTAACGAGGGTTCCGTACCACTCACACTGCTCCACACAAATATGTCAATAATATTCAAATTTAAAATAAAAGTTTAAAAAACTAAAAACCGACTTCAAAAAGAAATTCACTTAAAATTATGAAATAATATTTTTTTCATCCACAATTGGTAAAACCTTGACATCATCTCACCTGATAGTAAGTGACGATACCTGATAGCCTGATACCAAGATTCTTCAACGCAATGGGGATAAAAATAATTGATAAATAATTATAAATACACGCAATAAGTATGCAACAATAAAGAAATCAATGGTAGGTACGAAACAAATTAAGGGCCTAATTTTTTTTAAAGTCGGTACCAACACTTGAGAAAAGTATATACTTACCTAACAAATGTTTTAGATTCGATGGCTTTGCTGGTACCGACCTTAAAAAATTGTAGGCCTTGTTTCGTATTCCTACCTTTGATTTTGTTTTTGTTATTTCATTGCGTGTATTTATAAAAAATATTAATTCAAAATTTTAAGTGAAGTTTTTCTTAAAGTCGGTTTACAGTTTTTTAAACTTTTATTTTTTAATTTTTTGTGATAATGATATCTAACAGCATTAACATCAATCACCCACTCGCCAATAGGATATCATCCAATCATAACGCATGTGTTTCATAAACCGATACAGAGCCCTGACTTCCACCATCATCTCAGCAGCATGAAAGTTAAGGAGACAAACCTTCCATTAACAGCTCACCTGAACAAACTTTTTTTTGTATAAAAAATTGAGTGCGTTTGACTGCAACTCACCTGATGGTAAATGATGATGCAGTCGAAGATGGAACACGCAAACTCAAATAATGCCTATTCACTCTTGCCTTGAAGATGTCCAAATTATTGGAATCAAGACACACTGACGCAGGCAAGGAGTTCCACTCCTTCGCTGTACGCATAACAAATGAGGAAGCGTAACCTTGGCCTCTCTCAGAAACAGCGCGTTAGCGCTGTTAGCTCATGCACTGGACATGTATCTTTCCACAACCGTGCTATCGTCCGCATACCCGCATGTGAAGCAGAAATAGTGTTGCGGAAAGAACAGATCCCTGAGGTACCCCGGCATCAATCGCCAATAGGTCTGAGGAAAAGCCGTCAACGACTACTCGAATAGACCGTTCCCTCAAGAAATTAGCTACCCAGTTACACAATCCCACAGGAAGACCATAAGAAGGAAGCTTGCCCATAAGGCTAGAATGCCAGACCCTAATAAAAGTCTTCGAGATACAGTGAGAGCTTCACCATGCTTCTCAACGGCACGACTGTCGATTTTTGGCACCGGCTGCACGTTGGCCAGCTTCCAGGACTTTAAGACTATACCCGTTTCAAGAGAGAGGCAGTACAGACGTGTCAGAACAAGAGACAACTCAAGAGCGCAGTTCTTTAGCACTATAGCTGCCAGGTCCACTGGCTTTGTTCACGTCAAGATTGCAAAGTATTTTAAAATACCTCCTTTTGCTTGTTACGAATAGGGGGCATTGCAGTATCTCAAGGAGATATCTGGGGTGGTATTCTATTCGCTGTATCAAGACGTAAATTTTCGGCAAACATAGAGGCAAATATAGTTGCTGTGTGAGCCAATGATCCATCAGGTTTTAGCATTTAGTAGGTCGATTGCTGACCGACGAGAGGAGACCAAGGTTACGCGTGATTTAAGGCTTTTAAACTAGATCAATAGGATTACACGCATAATGACATATCTACTCATTATGACGTTTACGCGAAATGACACATACTGGAAATGACACATACGTGAAATAACGCATACTCGAGATGACATATGAGAAATAGTACCTACTTAAAAAACATATTGCACAAAGTTGATGTGGATTTCTACTTAATTTTGAGTTCCTTCAGAGGCTTCAGAGCATAGGTCCGAAAGTTGTGATCCTAAAGGAACTCATCTATTCCACCCAGGGGGGACACTCTGGCAGAGACAAGTGGAACTGGCCCATTAAAGGAATAACACACGATAAGATTCTATGTTAACTTAACGGTCCGGAAGGTTTGGGAACTCTTAAAAAATTGTTGTGCTTAAGTATCTATTGTTAAAGACCCAAAGAAACTCTAATCAAATGTAACGTCAAAGTTGGCGTATCAGCTGATGTAATTCAATGAAAACTCCGTCGGTTGCCGTTATTACCGAAATGTTTTACTTTTACCGCAAACAGATAAAATTTTAGTTTACTAACAACACATACCCTTCACAAACATATTAATTACAGTTTAAGAATGCTCTGAAAACCAATATTATGTAATAATATACGACATTCAGTAAACATTGTGATGACTATTCCAGGATCGGCGGCAAAAACATTTCAACCTGCAGAAACATTGTTGTGTTGAATAAAGATTGAGTAGAAAAATAGTCTGGACAAACTTTAAGTGCAGTGATTTATTTTTTTCTTAACAGGAACACTTATAATTAGTGGTGATTTCGTAGTTTAAATGTGGCCAAATTGTGTTTTAGTGGTGTTTTTTAGCATTGGTAAGTAAAATTAGTTGCTTTACTTTACAATATTCCAATGGCATAGTAATAAGTAATAAGAATAGTTAAGCCAGTCAACACGTTCAAACATAGACAATGACTTCGTACCTTCCGGAGGGGGTACGGGTCATAGGGGAGGGCTATGACATCCCCCCCCCCCTCCTCCTCCCAAGACGAACACGTCAAAAAAATGTACGTTAATGTAAATGTAAATTGTAATGTAATGTAAATTGTATGACCTCATGTTACTGTTAATAATTACCCGACCCTGCCTGCCACTTTGGTAGTGCAAATGAAGACTGATTATCGATGGCTTTTGTTCTCATTAATAACGCGTCGGTGACGTAACGGGTAGGGCCGCTACCTCCTGTCCGTAAAATCGTGGTTCGAATCCTGCCACGTACCAACTGCAAATGTGTTTTCGAATTTCGATTTCATATTTACGCTAATTCAGGGTAGGCTCGAGCCCCTCGGTGGGGACGTACATGAGCTGATATGATGATGATGTATGGTTATCTGTCGCTCTTACGGTGAAGGAAAACATCGTGAGGAAACTGAAAATCGATGGTTGTCTGTGAAGTCGACCAACCCATAGGGCCCACATGGTCGACTAAGGCCCGATCGCTCTGATTAAGGGTAGGCTCGAGCCGCTCTTTCAATTCAATTCAATACATTTATTCAAAATAACCAACCCGCACTGGGCCCGCGTGGTCGACTAAGGCCTAATCGCCCTGATTCAGGGTAGGCTCGAGCCCCTCGGTGGGGACGTATATGAGCTGTTATAATAATTCAAAATAGGTGCTAATTACACTCTTTCTGATAGTCATAAAATAATAGGTAATAACAATGGAATTTGTGAAGAATCAAGAAATAAACAAATATTAGTTAAATAACGTCACAATTAAATACTTGATATAAATGAGATTATGTCATTAGACCTTGAAAACAATATGACACGAAAAGTTATACATAAAAATCATTGTATGCTTGCGATAGTAGGTTCTTGGTGGAACACTGAAATGAACAGTGCAAGGAAAAACCTAAATATGTTCATAAAAATCATTGAATGCATTTAACAAGAGTAGGCCAGTTCACACGGAAAGCACCCGGTCACGAGTATAACGCGGGAGTCAGCCATCGCTCCCATCAACCACATTAGAGGGAAAGGAACGTCCCGGCTTCCGATGCGCCACCATCTGTGGGGACATTATATTAGCTGATATGATGATAATGAATAACGCGAGAGCCAGCCGTCTACGCTGTCCATAAAGGACCCACCGAAACACGCTTCCCATACAATCAATAAATTAGGACTGGGTAGAAGTCGGGGCTCGTATCGCTAGTCTTCGTGTATTGGATAACTTTAGAGGTCACCTGCGCGGGGTATGACATCCTCGGCGAAAGACCGGGCGGGTCCAAATACATAATTATTTTTGTATTGTCGCGAATGAATCTAACAGTTCGGTTTCTCAAACATGTTTGGAAATTTGAGCATTATTTTGACAACCTTCTTCGAGATAAATCGAAATTGCTGTACTGGCCAAATACATGCGAGCAGCAGCCGGCAAAAAAATTATGAAAATCTATATCTGTCGTGTTAAGCGGCCAAATACATTACTATGTAAACTCATATCTGTCATGTAGTTTAAAAATGGAACTATATTTTACTCCGAAACATTTTTTTCGTTTTTAATGAATTCATAAAGTTACTTGAAAAACTTTAGTAAAAAAAAGGAGGCAATCCTTATATCAATATTTATATCAATATTTCTATTACCTACCTAAGACCTACCTTAAAATCACTATAATTTAATGACAGACAGAACTTTTAACCGCCTCCGTGGCGTATTGGTTAGTCCATTCGCTTCACACCAGAAAGTTGCGGGTTCGATTCCCGGCGGGGTCAACTTTGTGAGACTCGGTTTGGTTGGTGGTAGGGCATTTTTATAGCCCGCCTGGCTAGCTACCACCATCTTATCTAAGTCTTGCCGCCAAAACATCAGTGTTAACAGAATTGTTGTGTTCCGGTTTGAAGATAAAATAGCCAGATCCCCATTGCGTTGGGGATTCTTGGTAAGCCCGCTTCCACCTTCGGCATCATCGTCACTTACCATCAGGTGAGATGATGCCAAGGACTTTATCAATTGTGAGTAAAAAAAACTAATGTTCGAAAACATAGTCATCATCATATCAGCCAAAAGACATCCACTGCTGGGACAAAGACCTCCCCTAAAGATTTCCACATATAGGACCGTCCTGTCCAGCGGCTTCCCGCGACTTTCACAAGGTCTACACCAAGTCTACACAAATACCTCGTCGTGTTCGCAGGAATCGCAGCAGTATCAATGCGAAAGTTCACATCCACTTCCTCGACATATGCGCCCATGTTGTGGAGCTATGAGGGTAAGTTTATCCTGTAATGCGGCGTCTATTACTAGCCGACAAACCAGTCTGTCCACCTAGGTGGATATCTATGGATGTATGAATGGATGTTTGTTACTCTTTCACGCTTTAACCACTGAACGGATCGGGATGAAACTTAGTGCACATAAAGGTTAGGTCCTGGAATAGGACATAGGCTACTTTTGACCCTGGGAAAACGTCTTATTCCCATGGTAAAATCGAAAATAACGAGGGCGCAGCCGCGGGGGATGGCTAGGATTTTATAATACCTTTCCGCTCAGCACTTCCGCCTGTGTGAAGAACCTTTTTTTTCCCGTGTGCGTATGCATGCGCATAACATGTAACTAAAAATTTTATGGGAAACGAACTCATACAAGACGAACACACCAACATAATACAAATATAAATTTTTATATATTAGAAAATAGCTGTAATGCACGGCTTTGCAATCCCTCGTCCTTTGGTATCCCCAGATGAAACGTCATGGCCGGGCCAGAAATGTCAGACCGGGGGCCGCCGGCAGTCCCCCATCAACATTAGAACTTCTAAAGTGTTAACTGACCACGAAGGAGCCTTCATCAGATACGGGCCCCTCAAGTTAATTGGGTACAGCAAGGTTTTGCTGACCGGCTTCAATAATGGGAGGACAAGTAAGTGTCAGTGTCGACTGAAGTGTTCAGAGAGATACTCGCGGTTTGCTGTAAGTTTTTAATAGTATACTTGCATCAAAAAGATGTCATGCGCTATTGAAGGTTATGCAAATCCAAAGACATTAGATTTCGGGAGCGAGTTTTTTTTAATCTGTGTAAATCATTCCGGAGTAAAACCATAAAAAGACAATGGTTTTTGTGTTTAATTATTTGGTAATTTTTATTGACGGCTTCAATAATGGAAGGACAAGTAAGTGCCAGTGTCGACTGAAGTGTTCAGAGAGATACTCGCGGTTTGCTGTAAGTTTTTAATAGTATACTTGCATCAAAAAGATGTCATGCGCTATTGAAGGTTATGTAAATCCAAAGACATTAGATTTCGGGAGCGAGTTTTTTTTAATCTGTGTAAATCATTCCGGAGTAAAACCATAAAAAGACAATGGTTTTTGTGTTTAATTATTTGGTAATTTTTATTGATGAGTGGTTACGACATCTGGCGTCGAGTATGTGCACTAAAAAAGAAAACTAGTTAAAGATTTAGTAAATGGTAACATCGCTAGTTGACTTCCATAGATTAGGGCGAAGCAACGCAGTGACCTCATCGCCCCGCGTTCCTCATTTTGGCTAGGCTGTTTTTGTATGGAGCTTTGGGTTGCTCGCTTCGACCATAAAAAAACGGTCGAAGGTTGCTCGCTTCATTTTTTCTGTGGTATGTAACGATTGCGGTTAACATGCATCAGGCGTAGCCTGTACTAGTAATAGGGTCCCGTTTGGCACCCTATGGCTAGGTACGGATCCTCTTAAGAGTGACGAGTGATTGATAAGGTACCGAATCTGACGTGGACATCTCCCACCTGAGAAGCTACTAGATTAATAGTCTTAGTACTCACCTGATGGGCGGCCGAGCTTTGCTCGATGAAAAAGAAAAAGAGTGCAATAAGATGCGACCGGGCCGGGTTTCGAACCCATGACCTACGAGGAGGACGTCAAACGCTTTGACCATTGGACTATCGCTTATACATTCGTAGCAGTGAAATTACCAATCTTACTGTGTTGATGTGAAAACTCGAAAAAACGCGTTTCCCAGAGATGAGACAAGCTAGATCGTGTTTTTTTACCCCCAAAAACCCCCATATAACCAATTTCATCGAAATCGTTAGAGCCGTTTTTGAGAACTCAAAAGTAGGTTTTTCCCGCGGTTTAGGCCGCGTGAAAATGTTTTTTTGTGAGTGTCTTTGAGGGTAAGCGGTGCGTGAGCCGCATGCGGCTCGCGAGCGTGGACGTGAGTTTTTTCCAAATCCCTTAGGAACTATATCGGGCTATTCTGATTAGCAGTCTATGTCACTTCCCACCCACTCGACCTATTCTATAAAAAAAATTGCTTCAATCCGTTACTCCGTTGCGATGCCAACGTGCCTCAGCGTGGAAATGAGTTTTCCCCAGATCCCCGGGAACTATTGCTGGATATGCTAAAAAGTAAATGTCATTTCCTACCTCTTCAGTCATCTCTGTGCAAAAAACAACAACAATCAATTGTTCCGTTGCCATAAAAATAATATTTTTCAGTTCCCTCAGGAACTGCATCGGACTATGCTATTTTCACGGGATAAAAAGTAGCCTATGTCCTTCCCAGTGAGACAGGCTACCTGCATGCTAAATTTAATCAAGATCAGTTGAAGTGTTAAAGCGTGAAAAGGTAACAAACAAACAAATAAACACATTTATAATATTAGTAGTAAGTAGTATATGTATAAGCGTCGGTGGCTAAACCGGTAACGACTCGGCCCTCCTAACCAGAGGTCTCGGGTTCAAATCCGGACGGCCAATGTACCAATGAGTTTTTCGAAAACCTTATGTACGGTTCAAAGACCGCACATTATGTTGAGGCAGCACATCGTGCGACCTCGTTACTGTTATATATAATAAATAACTAATCATTATTTTTAAGTTTGCTACTAACTCTTACCAAAACTAGAAGTGCATTAAGTGCCTTGTTAAATCACTACAAATAAACTAACTTCTACAAAGAAAAACTTTTAACTTCAACATCTGCAAACTTCACTGAATGTATTGGGTCGCAGCCGTCTACTAAGCTGGGGCTCCTACATTTATGGTCCTTCGAGCTTTGAAAACTGACTATTTGAAGTACTTAAGTGTGTTTTGTATTTCTCAAAAGTGTGAGCGATCGGTCCGGTCGGCCTCCCAGAAGCGGGTCTCACCGGCTTGGATTGAGAAGGCGCATGTCACTGCGAGTTTGCAAACACACTAAGTAATCACTATCTCTTCAAGAAACCTTGGGGAAGTGAAGACTGAAAAACTTCGAAAACTTCGTGGTCTCCAGTCCAAAACACTATCAAGCTAACTACGATGGATGAACTAACTATTCAATCAAGTGCCTTCGAGAGCATCAAAAATCTCTGTACGAACTACAAGAAGGATGGCCCATCGCGGAAAACGCCTGAATATCTTATGAGACGGCTAACATCTTTGGAAGATCATTGGAATGATTTTGACAGCCGTAATAAAATCCTTGAAAAAAACGCCGACAGGAACGCCAAGTACTTTACAGATTCTGTATATGAAAAAACAAAACAGCTGTATGAGTCAACGAAACAAGATATTTTGCAACGGATGCTGATGTCAACTACAACTACACCCCTGTAAATGGGACAGAACAAATAAAGTTAACAACGGATATGAAACCAGAAGAACCCGATTATAACAAAGTTAAGGACTTACTAAGCCAACAAGAAGGTAATTTTAGGGCCATGGAGAGAGCGATGTCAAAAATCAATATTGAGGAAATTTCTGAAAAATGGGAAATGGAAGATCACTTAAGTATATTAAAATCTAAATGGGAAACTATCGACAAGTCACACTGGATGCTGGATGGTCTTTTAAATGGATCTAACCAAGACTACTATATGTTATTTTCAACTATAGAAACCAAATATGACAACATGAGAAGAACTTTGAACAACAAGATGTGGTCCAACAAACATCATCAGTCGTCAACTCCAAAAATTGAAGTACCCGAGTTTTCAGGAAATTACATCCAATGGATCTCTTTTAAAGATCTTTTCATGGAAACAATTCACAATAATCCTACATTATCTAAGGCTCAAAAAATGCAGCATTTAAAAACAAAACTCAAAGGCGAAGCTGACAGACTGGTACACCACCTTGGCATCAGTTCGGAAAATTACGACTCCTGTTGGGAAATTTTAACGCAGAGATACGATAACCGTCGTCTACTTTTTACATCTTTCGCTAACTCTATGCTGCAGCTACCTGTAATACAGCAACCTAATGCCTATTCGATCAAAAAAATGCATGATGTCATCATAGAGAGTCTGAACGGGCTCACCAACGTAGGCCTCAATGTTTCATCCTGGGGGCCCATGATTGTGCATTTGATGTCACAAAAACTAGACTCTACAACATACAATGAGTACATAAAAGAACTACGAGATCCGAGAGAAATACCTAATTTGGAAGATTTTACCTTTTTTTTGGAAAACAAGTTCATGGCCTACGAAACTATGAAAACTCGCCAAAAGGAAACATCTTTTCAACAAAAACAACATCCTGTATATAAAAAGCCATTTTCAACTAACAAACATACCTACGAAAATAAAAATGTTTATTCTAAAACATATCATACAACTTACGGAAAATGCCCACTATGTAATGGAGGTCACGTGCTGATGCAGTGCCCCAAGTTCATCGACATGGACATACCCGAAAGAAACAGAACAGTTGGAAAATTACCGATTTGTAAAAACTGCTTATTTAGCCACGGTAATATGGAATGCACTTCAAACAAAAACTGCAAGGAATGCAATTTGCCACATCATACGCTACTTCATAACAATTTAATCAAAACTGTATTAAAACAAAGTAATGAAAAATATTACAACGGTCAACGACCTTCCAGTTCTAGGGAGCAAAGTGCTAATCATTTATCTCATGACGAAATGGAAATCTTACTGCCAACTATCCTACTGAAAGTCAAGTCAATTGATGGGTCTTACGTCACACTAAGGGCGTTATTAGACCAAGGTTCTCAAGTAAATCTTATGAGCGAGAACGCAGCCCAGGTGTTAAAGCTTCCTCGGAAGAAATTCACGTCCACTATTTCTGGAGTTGGATCAATATCTGGGGATTGCAGAGGAAGATTAGACCTAGTATGCAAGTCAATCCACTCTGACTATGAATTTAAAACTGAGGTACTGATGATAAAGAAATTGATTAACAACCTGCCTAACAGTACTTTCAAACAAACTAACTGGCCTCAAATTCAAAATCTGAAACTAGCTGATCCAGAGTTCAACGTGTCACGTGCTGTGGACCTACTTTTAGGGGCTGATGTCTATGCTGACATTATCATGGATGGAGTCTTAAAAGGACATCAACAATCTCCCATTGCCCAGCAAACTCAACTGGGCTGGATATTATGTGGGAAGCTAAAAACTTTTAATTGCCATGCAACTTTAATAAACTTAAATGAGATTTCAAAGTACTGGGAAACTGAAGATATAATGTCAAACAAAAATGACATCAATGATGACATCTACTGCGAAGAGTTTTTCCAGCAGACTACTCAACGAGGGTCCGATGGAAAGAACATAGTGAAAATGCCTATGTACCCCGACTATGAAAAACAACTAGGCCAATCAAAACAATTTTCAACGAAAACCCTGTTTGATTTCAAGGATGATAAAACTATGACAACCTTAGGGTTGAGTTGGAAACCAAGAGCTGACACATTCATTTTTAACTGGGAGCTTAAAAATAACATAAACGATCGAATTACTAAAAGGAAGCTTTTATCTAAAATATCGAAACTCTATGACCCCTTGGGATGGCTTTCCCCTATCACAGTGTCAGCAAAGCTGTTATTTCAAGAAGTATGGCTAAATAAGATTGGATGGGATGATTTGATACCTCAACATATTCTACAAAAATGGCTGAAACTGGAAGCTGAACTGCCTGAAATAAAAAATCTACGATTAAATAGATGGATTGGAAGTACGGAAAATGAAATGGAACTTCATGGATTCTGCGATGCGAGTGAAAAGGCTTATGCGTGCGTAATCTACAGCTGCTTAAGAAACGAGCAAGGTGGAATAACTACTAATCTGATTGCCGCCAAAACTAGGGTTGTGCCAAAATCGCAGAACGTTTCACTTCCCAAACTTGAGCTTTGTGGCGCGATGTTATTGTCGCAACTTATGAAGAAAGTAACTGAAGCTTTGAAAGAAAAGAATATCAGCATTTTTGCTTGGTGTGACTCCCAAGTAGTACTTGCATGGCTAAAAGGAGAAAGCTCAAGATGGGAAAGATATGTGGCCAACAGAACTACGAAAACGATTGCTGTCATCCCAGCTGAAAAATGGTACTACATAAACACAGAGCTGAATCCAGCTGACTGTGCTTTCAGAGGACTACTACCAAAAAAACTGATGAATTTTCAACTTTGGTGGCAAGGCCCTGATTTCATTAAAAAGTCAAAAAACAAAGAAATTTGTAAAAAATATAGCCCAACATTAACAACAAATATGGGCATGAAAAAACAAGCATGTACAACCCTACAATCAAATAACAATGACAACTTCATAAATGAACTAATAAACAAATACAGCTCACTTACACGGCTGATCGGAGTAAGCGCGTGGGTGTTGCGATTTATTTCAAGCTTACGCAACAAAAGGCAAGCTGACACTAACTACCTAACATCGACGGAACTAAATGCTTATTTGGATGAAAATGGATTAATAAGGGTCGGCGGTCGATTAAAAAACTCAAACCTACGAGTTGACATGAAAAACCCTATTATCTTGCCGAATAAAGGAAAGTTAACGCAACTTATCATCGATGATGCCCATTTGAAAGTCCTTCACGGAGGTCCAAGACTAACTTTAGCCTACATTCGGCAGTTTTACTGGATATTAGGTGGAAACCGAGCGGTCAAAGCGAGATTACGTCACTGCGTGCGCTGTCATCGTTTTAATGCAAGGGATAACTATCAAATAATGGGTGATTTACCTAAACAGAGAATAACACCCTCGCGCCCGTTTACACACACAGGTGTAGATTTTACTGGGCACGTAGACGTAAAACTAAATAAAGGACGAGGCGCAAGGACATCCAAAGGATATATAGCAATTTTTATCTGCTTGTGTACCAAAGCTGTTCACATTGAGCTGGTGTCTGATTTAAGCACAGAAACATTTATAGCTGCGTTTCAAAGAATGTGTGCGAGACGAGGAGTACCTAAACATATGTACTGTGACTGCGGAACCAATTTTGTTGGCGCAGCAAAAGCTCTGCGCGACGAGTTCACCGACTTCAAACAGCTAATGTCGCCTGACTTCTTTGACGAAATAAACAAACTAAACGTGGAATGGCATTTTAATTGTCCAGCATGGCCTAGCGCCGGTGGAATATGGGAAGCAGCGGTCAAGTCTATGAAACATCATTTACGTCGAGTCCTGGGAGATCAAAAGCTCACATACGAATTTTTTTTTTGACCTTGGTTTCCAAAACCGAAGCTTGTATGTTTTCCCGCCCGCTGATTCAGTGGAGTAAAGATCCAGATGAATTTTACAACTGCTTAACCCCCGGCCACTTCCTCACTGGAAGTGCAATACTGTCGATTCCGCAGTCTGACTATCTTGACGTCAGAAATGTCGATATAAGGAAACGTTGGCAATTAAACGAGCACATGTTACAACACTTTTGGAAGAGCTGGTCTACCGACTATTTCAATCAACTTCAAGTAAGAAGCAAGTGGCAAAAAACCATGAAAGATCTGAAAGAAGGAAACATCGTATTAATCAAAGAAGATAATCTACCCCCTGGAAAGTGGGCTATGGGGAAAGTAACCGAGCTTCACAGAGGTAGCGACGGTCACGTTCGAGTGACGTCACTGAAGACCATGACGGGAGTGATAAAGCGTTCGATAGTAAAGCTTTGTCCTCTACCTTTGTGTCAAGAAGAAGATGAAAAACAAGAGAAACAACAATCTACATGTAACTCAGCTAAACTAACTGGAAAAAGTTGTTTTCTGACATATATTATGATATTCCTGTTATTTTTTACATTTTTATCTGGGTCAAACGCCTCTGCAATTAAAGCTAATTTGAACATAACTAAACTGGAATCCGATCGGCCTATCTACTACGATACCGTGGGAGACATAAAATTAATTCATGACGAATGGAGTCTATTAATGTTCTACAACTTAACTACCTATTGGAATGGAGTAACCAAAATGAAAAATTATTTGGATGGAATCAGCTACATCTGTGAAAAAATGGAACAACAACTATGCAGACCAACAATGAATCAGCTGTACCATGAATTTGAGCTACTAAACTACTACAACAATATGCTTCTAGAGCCACACAAACACCTATCTTCTAGAAGAAAACGTGGGTTGATTAATGGCGTTGGTTATATTGCTAACAGTTTATTTGGCATCTTAGATCAACAGTTTGCTGAAAAATACCAACAGGATATTCAAGCTATTCATGAAAATGAGAACTATCTAGTGGAACTTGCAAAAAATCAAACTTCCATAGCAGAACTTCAGAATGAAGTTTTGAGAAAAAATGAAGAAACGATTCACAAACAATTTACGCTGATGAATATCTTCATAGAGCAAACCAACGCAAGCCTCGCCAAAATGGAAAGTGCCCTTGAAGTCATGACATTAGTCAATTACTTCAGCACATCCTCATTTACTTCGTATTTGTTACTGAAAAGTCTGAAAACTGTGCAAGAAACACTATTTGAAACTCTTACAGACATTTATCAAGGTCACATCGACATTCATTTATTTACGCAGATCAACTTAATAAAACAACTGAACGAGATATCCGGAAAACTTCCTAGAACATTGCCTTTCCGTGTTGACAACATACAAGGAGACATAAAGGATATTTATAAACTGCTTTACGTCAAAGCACGGGTCACGAACGACTTTTCCTATTTGAAATTCACATGCCACTAATATGTGACGAAGAATTCACAGTTCATCGATCTCTTCCATTACCTATGAAAACGCAAGGAAACACCTCAAAATGGATACAAACAGCTTCACCTTATCTGGCAGTAAAGCGCTGGCTACACCGCAACATCAACAAGAAGTCGGGCAGCAGCGGCAAGCAGTGCCAACCAGTCTATGAAGACATTGAACTGGAGGAGGTACAGCCATCCAAGAGAAGCACGGAATCTTCCACAACAAACCCCCACTTTTGACTTTAACTAATCTTAAGTAAAACATTGTAAACTTTATTTCATAAACTTCATATTTTATAAGTATAGATAAGATAACTATTTTCTTCTTTTCCGGGTGCGGAGTATGTACGGTTCAAAGAACGCACATTATGTTGAGGCAGCACATCGTGCGACCTCGTTACTGTTATATATAATAAATAACTAATCATTATTTTTAAGTTTGCTACTAACTCTTACCAAAACTAGAAGTGCATTAAGTGCCTTGTTAAATCACTACAAATAAACTAACTTCTACAAAGAAAAACTTTTAACTTCAACATCTGCAAACTTCACTGAATGTATTGGGTCGCAGCCGTCTACTAAGCTGGGGCTCCTACACCTTACGTACATATACTTATCGATTGTTTTAACGGTGAAGGAAAACATCGTGAGGGAATCTGCACATCTGATTCCAGATGTGTATGAAGGTCGCGTTGCATACGTCCGTAGGCACAGGTGAGGTACTATAGTTACTTCGTAACCGTAGGTTTAAATCTAAATGCCCTACACGTGACCGCGGGTAATGCTAAAGTGCAACACCACCGTCTATCCCTTGGATAGTATAGTTAATTGTGCCACACGTTAAGAAAGAAAAAAGAAAATAGTGTATATTGCTCATTTAACAGTATAAAAATAACTCATTACTTTATTTATTTACTGTCTATCGATAATATGTATAAGATGCAGTGAAATTACCGATCATAATATTGTGCACGGACAGTCTTGCCGCCAAACATCAGTGTTCAAAACATTGATGTGTTCCGGTATGAAGATAAGATAGCCAGTTCTCCATTGCGTTGGGGAATCTTGGTAAGCCCACTTCCATCTTTGGCATCATCGTCACTTGCCATCAGGTGATATGATGCCAAGGGCTTACCAATTGTGAATAAAAAAAAAACAAGACGATGTGCGTAAACTCGGTAGATCGCGTTTTCCCAGAGAAGAGACCGAGCTAGATCAATGAATCCATCTATGTTTGATAAAATTAGGCCGACCGATCAGGCTTTGCATGAAGACCAAAAAAAATTGATAAGGACTATTTTTGACGTGACAACGTCTAATAAATAGATGGACGCCGGCTGCACGCACGAAAAAGAATGACTCATTGTCCCGTTACGCTCATTGTCCCGTTACGTTGTCTCGTTAAATGATCGTCCGTAAACCGACTTTACAGACAACCATTATTTTTTTATTATTTTTTTACATGACACATAACATTTTTCAGTTCAGTTTAGCTCCGAAGGCCACAAAAGCATGCACGCTTACATGAGCGGTGGACCCCTGAAGACTACTTACAGATTGGAGCAGTTTCACCTTCACAGAATGTCTGAACACGCTGTTGATGGACAAAAGTAAGATATTTTGCCACTTTCAGCATCATCACCATATCAGCCTAAAGGCATCTTCGCTGGACAAAGGCCTCCCCAAGAGTTTCCACAACGACCGCTGCGCAACCCGCATCCAGCGGTTTCCTGCGTCCTTCACCAGGTCTTCAGTCCACCGAGTGGAGGCCTGCCTACATTATGTCTCCCGGTGCGCGATTGCTACTCGAGAACTTTACTGCCCAACGACCCATTGCCACTTAAGTTTAGCGATTCTGTGAGCTATGTCAGTTACTTCGGTTCTTCTATGGATCACCTTATTTCTGATTTCACTATGCAGGGAAACTCCAGACATAGGTCGCTCCATCGCTTTTAGCCATCTTATGAGGCCACGTAAGCGACCATCTCTGACTTTCTTATGTCATCACTGACAATGCACCACACATGGATCAAGAACCTTAGTCTTGAGACACTTGGCATCATCGTATTTAGAACGTGAAGGTATTGCGAAGCCACTTTGTCCCTCTGACCTCAAGAAAGCCCATTGTCACATCTGTGACAACCCAGGATACTGTCCTGGCGCAAATTTAACGCTACCATACCCCAAGCAACTAGAACAGGGATGGACAACTAAGAAGTGGGACAGTCCTAAGGAAGCTCTGGTCGCACAATAATCCTCAGTCCTAAAGAAGCTCTGGACGCACAATAATCCTCAGTCCTAAGGAAGCTCTGGTCACACAATAATCATCAGTCCTGAGGAAGCTCTGGATGCACAATAATCCTCAGTCCTGAGGAAGCTCTGATCGCACAATAATCCTTAGTCCTGAGGAAGCTCTGGTCGCACAATAATCCTCAGTCCTGAGGAAGCTCTGGACGCACCATAAACCTCAATCCTGAAGAAGCTCTGGACGCAAAATAATCCTCAGTTAAGGAAGCTCTGGTCGCACAATAATCCTCAGTCCTGAGAAAACTCTGGACGCACAATAATCCTCAGTCCTGAGGAAGCTTTGGACGCACAATAATCCTCAGTCCTGAGGAAGCTCTGGACGCACAATAATCCTCAGTCCTAAGGAAGCTCTGGTCGCACAATAATCCTCAGTCCTGAGGAAGCTCTGGACGCGCAATAATCCTCAGTCCTGAGGAAGCTCTGGACGCACAAAAATCCTCAATCTCGAGGAAGCTCTGAACGCACAATAATCCTCAGTTCTAAGGAAGATCTGGTCGCACAATTATCCTCAGTCCTAAGGAAGTTCTGGTCGCACAATAATCCTCACTCCTGAGGAAGCTCTAGCGCATAATAATCCTCAGTCCTGAGGAAGCTCTGGACGCAAAATAACCCTCAGTCCTGAGGAAGCCCTGGTCGCACAATAATCCTCAGTCCTGAGGAAGCTCTGTTCGCACAATAATACTCAGTCCTGAGGAAGCTCTGGTTCACAATAATCCTCATTCCTAAGGAAGCTCTGGGCGCACAATAATCCTCAGTCCTGAGGAAGCTCTGGTTCACAATAATCCTCAGTCCTAAGGAAGCTCTGGACGCACAGTAATCTCGATTCTCCCAATGGTATTAACTTTAACACAAGCTTGTGAATTTCAACATGAAAAATGTTTTTGTCGCTTCGGTATAGGCCCGATTCTCAGCGGAAGTGCGACATCACCCTGATTTCGTGGGTTTTGGGACTACAATCGCCTCAGCTGCCTTGATGATGCCCATGCACTCAGCCTGAAAGGCCGTGTTATGCGCACCAATTATATCCGTGTTATCCTGATGTTCAGATCCTCGGAGAAGACCCCTTATCATGTTTGGACTGTTTATTGATGTTAATATTTGTTCATGATTAATTTTGAACTTCTAATAGTAAGTCTTAAAACAAAGTTTTATGCTTCTAGCTTAAAAAATGATGGTCTTCTATACAAACTTATAACCCCTTTTTCACTCCCTTAAGGGTTGAATTTCAAAAAAATCATTTCTTTGTAGATGTTTACGTAATTAAAGGACTAGGCCAAATTTCATGTTCATAGCTTTTTTATGTCAATTTCACCCCGTTGGGGGATGATTTTGTGGAAAACACGAAACACATGTATAATATTTTTTTATAAGAGTATAATCATTTAAAATTTCGATGCACCCGAAGGTCGTTCGTGGCAGACACGAGATCTGTGGATTGTTAATATTGTTATTGAAAATTACGTGTTTTGTTTTCAGATTTGCTATCGAAATCCATTTCGTACACATCCTGGGCAATTTGACGGTCAATCAAGCGCTGAAGGAACGTAATGGCGTCGCCATAGTCGCTGTATTTTGTGATGTAAGTAACATTATTACAAATACATAAAGAAAAAAGACACTTACAATACAAGTGTGAATTGCGTAAAGGGTATAAATAAGTAGGGTTGTGTAAACTGAGGCTTCAGGAACCCTTGGTCGGTTCGAAAAAAAAAATAGATTTATTTATTACTAATTGAACAGCATATTGAACAATGAAAAAAAAACATGGGGGATCAAAATTATTACATGTTTTTTTTGTACTCTCGAGCCACGAAGGAGTGAAGAAGGTATTGTGATGGCAAAAAAAATCAAAGTTGAGATTTTGATGGAGATTGAATGCCTCACACTAATAGTCTTAAAAACAAAAAATAAAAAATGTGTGTGCGTGTGTGTCCGTCCGGTCCTCTAGTTCCCAAACTACTGGGTGGATTTTGGTGAAATTCGGGTAAAGGCAATATTATTTCTGTTTTACTCTTTGGTAACAATACGAACACCCTGGCCATTTTGCCCATGACCACGGGTTCAGGATCTGGACACACAGGTGGAACCTGAACCTGTTAGGAGATATCGTTGAAGGAATGACAGAATCGTTTTTTGTATAATTTATAAAGAAACCACCAGTAAATGCCCTACCGCCCCCTTCCCCCGCGCAATGGGAACAACCTGTATAAACTACACTCGAGAGCGATGAATCCGGGTCACTTAAAGAATCCTAAAAATCTCGGAAACTAAGAAGGCTAGCTTCATGAAATAAATTGTGTTTAATAGACACTTTAATACCCCTTAAATGAAAGTAATAACATTTACGAGTCACTACATTTTATTTACAAAAAAATACATATATAAAAAAAACTGCTGATCTCGCCTTAAAACAAAAATAGGAAAAATGACATTTTTGAACAACATTACGATTTACTTGAATTTTAATACTTCGTATTGCCTCCTCGTGCTTCCATCACTGTGTTTACGCGGTTTGGCATGCTGTACACCAAGTTCCTTATACGATTTTGGGGAATATTCTCCTATTCCTCTGTAAGAGCAATTTTGAGCTCACGAAGCGTGATTGGGGGAGGGCTTCTTTGTTTTACGCATCTCCCTAGCTCGTCCCAAGCATGCTCGATCGGGTTGATATCCGGGCTGCGTGCTAGCCACTCCATACGAGTAATGTTCATCACTTGAAGGTAGTCATTCACAATCCAACCCGTATGAGGCCGTGCATTGTCATGCATAAAAATATCATCCTCACCCAAATTGACCATAAATGGACCAACGTGTTCATTGAGGATTTCTTCCACATATCTTTCGCTAGTTAAAGAGCCGTTTTCTATGAACACCAGTTCTGTGCGACTCTCAGAAGAAATTCCGGCCCACACATGTACAGACCCACCACCGTAGGCTACTTTTTCTTCGATGCATGTTTACTTGAATCTTTCCCCTGGTCTTCTATACACTCTGTGTCTTCCTCAGAATTTATTCGGATCCAAAAGTAAGGACTTAACTAAACTCGACGAGATTTTCTGTGAGTGCGCATCAAAAGATTAGAAGAAAACAACTAGAAAATTCTTATAAAAAATTTAACCATGCGCACTGTTTATAATTGTACAGGGAGCGTTAAATGAAACACAGATGTTATCCGAAATGATTTATTATGGCTGAGTAATGGCATTTTCGTAAACAAGACATCACATCAGGTTCATAACATATATTCAGTGGATTTTGATATTCTAAAACATGTAGGCGCTAAAGAATGACCATTTAATGTGTTGGATGGCTATCGTTCTATGCTGAATCATAATGGTTGATAAATAGTGAATTTTATGGTATCTGAGAGCTTACAAATCTGTGACTAGTTCGCAAATTTTGTAGCTTTTTAGAGAATGAACGAAAATACACATCAAATGTCACAAATGAAGTCTATACACTCTATAAAAACTTAATGAAGATAATGTCTAATTACACATATAAAGTTTCAGAAACAAAGAAATCTTTTTACAACTCGAGATAATAAATAATAACATGAAAACATTGGCAGTTTTCACTAGCAAACAAAGAAGAAACCTAAATTACTCTATAATTATATCTATGACCTATTTCTTCTTAAGTAAAACATTAATTACGAAACAGTAGCTCTATGCATATCTTTATACACGATCCTGAACTATATAAACTTATCTACGGTATTAATGTCGCATATTTTAAATTTGCATAACTTTTATGTATTTTTTTTTACATTTTCATTTCCTAAGACCCTTAAAATTAACCCTTACCTCTAAATTAGAAAGAAAAAGACTATTTTACTTATATTATTTGACCACGAGGTGGTGTCATGCAATTGCCAGATACCAATAGCAGTACCGTACTTCCGTCGGAATTTCCCTACTCTCAAAATAATACTTTGTCCTGTTAGATAACGACTGCAACATACATATTATTAATATAAAAAGCACACGGAGAAAAAAATATAGTCAGAATAACTATTCAAAGTTATAGTTAAATTAGTTAAATGACGTATCGTTGATGTAGTCAACTGTTTTCTAGAATTGAGGATCTGTATAGCCAATTCAGCGATACAGATCCTTAGTTTGACGAAACAGTTGGCTATATTAACGATACGTCTTTTAACTAATTTAACTATAAACTTTGAATAGTTATTCTGACGATATTTTTTTCTCCGTGCACCCTAGGTCAGTCGGGCCAATGGAGAAAGAAAAGATAAGAGAGAGAGAGGACCGTCTTGGAATCTGAAGATTGTCTGAAAATTTCATCGAAATCGGTCCAGCCGTTTTGGAGTCTATAAGGAACATTTTTTTTTCCTTCACATAACACAGAGATAGACTGGATTCAAGTGCTAATAACTACAGCCTCCCTGATATAATAAAAGGATTTGAATGTAAATCACATGTTAAACGCTCATAAGAATTAGAAATGATTTGAACGATTAAAAATTATTCAAAATGATTACAAATCAAATCATTTTTAATCCTTTTTAATGATTTTGTTTAATCAGGGCTGTGATTAAAATAACTAAAAAAGAGATTATAAGGTTTTCTTATTTGTTTACTTAGCTTAAGTAATAAAAATATGTATCGTTTATTTAAGTAAATAAACTTTAAACAAAAAAAAATGTTCTGAGGACAGGTTATAGCGGTGAATACTTATAACCTGTTTTGTCCGTTAAATTTGGAACCATATTAAAATAAATAAACTCATGTGAGTCCAACTATGTAACTTAATTAATTAATTCATTAACTTTAATTATCTTAACGTTAGTTAAAAAACACTATAATATTAAGAAATTATAAAGTCACATGAACAATGCGTTCATAAATCTTATTATTGGTCAACTGACAGCCAAAACCGTGTGCTAACACTGGTCTTATGTACAGTTGGTAATATTACAAATTATACAGTCAGTCATTCAAATCACCTACCCAGATAACCAGGGTTGTCAATTTTGAACTACATAAATATAATCATAAAGTTTAAAAGACACTTACAATTACAAATTTTGAAATTACATGAATACAAACGCAAATTTAAATTTCCAACTAATTAACCAAGAAAGTGTAACAACGGTACTTTTTAAAGATTATTTTAATTTAATTAAATCATGGTAGATCTTATCTATGGTTTCTGTATCTTTCCTTTTATTAATTAAATCTTGATGCCTCTCCATTTACATAGATTCCATAATCAGACGCTTTTTATAATTATGTTCTGTATTTAAAATTTTTAATATTTTAAGATTTTAGCCTGCTTACCCTCGAGTAGGCTTTATCATTACAAAATACAAAAGCTTTAGCTCAACCTTTTTTTTTTAAATAAAGACAAAAATAATATAAAACTCATGGCATTTAAAAAAACAGAAACAAAACGATTTACAAAAAGTATTGTATCATATAACACTTGACAGCCCTACCAGCACATCACACACCAGAAACTATGCACTCGCGACTTAGCTTGCTCAATAGCAAGTAAGTGGTTGTAGCATCGTCTTGAATTCATCCAGGGAAGCAGCAGTTGAAACAGCAGGTGGCACAAAGTTCCAGAAAGCAACTCCAAGGACAAGAAAAGAGCTCTTGTACATTGATGTACCCGGAATCGGCGATAACAGCGTATAGTCCGGTTGTTCTCAGATCATTGCAGAGTCGGATCGATAATAGCTTCCAGGTTCTTGAGAATACTAACTTACTCAATATCTTTACCAGCTAACGACAGCACTGGCTTCTCACTGCTATCTATGAGGATAGTACGTTTAGACAAACACCAAAAAAAATGTTAGACACGAAATTCATGATGTGTGAACGGAAGATTAACACTTATTTTTTTTTTTTTTTCTTCTCCTCCTCGATAAATTTATTTATTCCGCAGTCTCTGCACCACCTCCAAAAAGGGCTAAAGTCGTAACTTCGGCCACAATTGATACATATTTTTTTTTGGGACTCCATTTGACCGGAATGGTTGCAACAATATGAATCATTTCGACCCTCCGTCTCCGTTTAAATAGCAATGCTTATCAAAACTAGGGCTACCACTTTCTCATAACATTTTTTTTTGTTTAAAGTTTATTTACTTAAATAAACGATACATATTTTTATTACTTAAGCTAAGTAAACAAATAAGAAAACCTTATAATCTCTTTTTTAGTTATTTTAATCACAGCCCTGATTAAACAAAATCATTAAAAAGGATTAAAAATGATTTGATTTGTAATCATTTTGAATAATTTTTAATCGTTCAAATCATTTCTAATTCTTATGAGCGTTTAACATGTGATTTACATTCAAATCCTTTTATTATATCAGGGAGGCTGTAGTTATTAGCACTTGAATCCAGTCTATCTCTGTGTTATGTGAAGGAAAAAAAAATGTTCCTTATAGACTCCAAAACGGCTGGACCGATTTCGATGAAATTTTCAGACAATCTTCAGATTCCAAGTAGGTCCTCTCTCTCGCTTATCTTTTCTTTCTCCATTGGCCCGACTGACCTAGGGTCCTTTTTACTTTTAAATTGCATATTTTTAAGACCGTTTTTCAAACAACTATCAAATGTCCACGTAAGTTATTTATCTCTTGTTATTGAAGTCTGGTTTTCCTTAATAAATGCGATGTACCTATGCCGACCACTCTTATCTAAAAAGTTTTATGTTTACATATTTTTAGTTCGGGAATTCACATGACTAATATAATGTGTGTGTTACAGTCGTTATCTGACAGAAAAACATATTGTTTTGAGCGTAGGGAAAATCCCAAAGTTCTGTCATCCACGGATTGTAAGTACAGTCACCATCAACCAACTGATCTATCTCAACTGATCTATCTCAACCAGTTCACGTATTTTGGGTACCAAGAAGCTAGAAGCTAAGAAGCTAGTGGGTGTTTGATAGACATAAAATTAGCATATTATTTGACTAGGTTAGGGATCATCTATTTTGAATGGAAATTATTTATTTAAAAAAATGGTCAGATTTCAGACAAGTTTTGTCATCAAATAAATCCTATGTTCCATCGTGCTTGTAGAGCATAAATTTTGATTCGTCGGAGAACATAACTTTTGATCAATCTCCAATACTCCAATTTAAGTGGTTCTGGGCATATCTTAGTCTTGAAATACGATGCCCACGCTCCAGTTTAGGGCCGTTTGCAGGTGTAAGTGGTTTCAAGTTAGCTTCAGCAAGTCGTCGCCTTACTGTCCATGCGTTTGGGTTACTTCCTCCGAGGCGTCTAAACTGATTTGTAAGTTCAGTTCCTGTGAGAAAGCGATTACGAAGCATTGTGTTCACCAAGTATCGATCTTCTCGTGCTGTGGTACACCTGGTTCTGCCTGTTCCTGGTTTGCGTAGGTTAGAGCCAGTTTCCTCGTAACGTTGGAGAACTCTTTGTACTGTTGAGAGCGACACACCGACAGTCGTGGCTGTATCGCGCTGACGCCGGCCGTTTTCCAGCATTGTGAGTATTCTGGTGCATTCTTCAGGTGTAAGCGACATGATTACTGCTTGAATAATAAATAATGGTGTCGATTCGGTGTTACACGACTTAACTTAATTGACAGGATTAAACTAAATTTACACATTCTGTCTTTTACTTTCTGTACCGAAAAGACAAGGATAGAATGCTTAAATTTAGTTTAGTTCTGTCAAATAAGTAAAATCGTGTTACACTGAATCGACACCATTGAACACTATCAACATGGTTTATGTACCCACTTAAATGACAGATTAGAAACAAAAGCAAAAACAAATGTAGTAATTTCGTAGTTCCATCTTCGAAAGTCTCCCTTTTTCAAATTTGATTTTTGTATGACATAACTTTACAATAACTTATAAGTTTTAATGACTTCATTTAAGGAGTATTAAATTGTCTATTAAACACAATTTATTTCATTAAGCTAGCCTTCTTAGTTTCCGAGATTTTTAGGATTCTTAAGTGACCCGGATTCATCGCTCTCGAGTGTATATATACATGTAAATAATAGACATATCAAAGTTCACTGGCACACAACAACACATAATATATCTCCTGGCGTTTTTTGAAATTTGATTTTTTAGGGTTGCCACTATAGTAAAAAAAAATACTTGTAATTTTTTTACTCAAAAATAGCTCAAACGATTTTGATGAAACTCGGTGCGCTACTATAACTGTACATTGCCTACAGTACGCGGTAGTCCGTTGTTCCAAGAAAAATCGGAATAAGGTACCTCCCATACAAATTCAGGTTGTTTGTCACTTTTTCTCAAAAATGTTTTCTGTTTGGTTGGTGGAAGGGCATTTTCTAAGCCCGCCTGTGTAGCTACCAACATCTTATCTAAGTCTTTCCGCCAAACATCAATTCTAACATTATTAACGTGTTCCGGTTTGAAGACAAGATAATCAGTTCCCCATTGCGTTGGGGAATCTTAGTAAGCCCGTTTTCATCTTCGATATCATCGTCATTTACCATCAGGTGAGGTGATGCCAAGGGCCTACCATTTGTGAATTAAAAAAATAATTTAAAAAATAATTAATCCGTTCAGTAGTTTTTGCGTGAAGAAGTAACAAACATACACACTCACAAACTTTCGCCTTTATAACATTAGTGTGATAAGGCTTAATATACTGGGTATCTAATCTACTTCATTATTCCAGGAAAAATCTGAGTAAAGTAGCTGCCATACTAACCCAAATTATTTGTAAATTTTTCATCAAGTCTGTTTTATTCTTTGCTAATAAGTAAGTCCAATGTTTATTGTTGATTTGTGTATGCCCGACAGCGACAGACGATGAAGGCATCGTGAGAAAGTATACACAACGTGGCTATACAATTTATTTTAAAAGACGCAAAATAACTTTGTTGTCGAGCGAAACACACAATTTTTCACCTCATTACAGCGAAAAAATTTTTTGATGCAAGAAAAACAGCTTAAATAATGTATTCTAAATGTGTTATGTATTTTTGTTTTATTTTTATGATTTAAGGAACTTAAATAATTTAATAAAATCAAATCGGAATATTATAGTTAACTCATAATTAAATAAAAAAGGAACAAAATGTAACAAAAAGTGTTAAGTTGAACTGAGTTTTACATACATTTTTTTTGGTTACTTTATTCAGGCTTTTAAAAGCGCGAAAAAGGCAAAGGTGTCTATGACCATACAGCCTAGTCTGTCGTTTTTCGTCCTTATTTCTTTTTTGATTTGAAATGCTAGGGCCAGTGCATTACAAATCTTCTCTGGAGTTCTTGACAGTATTTGCAGCGGCCTCATTCTGAGGTAGAGCACCCGGTCACAGTAGGGTGTCTATAAAACTGCACCCAGTGCAAGTCGGGTCATCACGTCCTTTTTCATTTTATTTTCTTGTTCTCCACATTGCTCACGTGCACCAGACGATTTTCTTCAAAACGCACCACTTTTTGAAACAAAACTCTAGAAGAAAACAATAAAATAAAACTATGAATGCATTCACCACAAATTACGCCAAAAAACTCCCTGAACGTACCATTGTATGTGTTTTTCTTTTTGTTCTCATTTAAAAAAAAACTATTTCCACGCTAGCGGATGAAACGCAATTTTAAATGTTAAAATCAAACAAAACCTTTCAGAGCGTGTGAGGTAAAAAGAAAATAATTAAAATAATTTAATTATTTAATTTAATTTAATTTACCAATTGTGATAAAAAAAAAAAATACTGACGTAAGTATGTTTCTTTGCTGGCTTTTTAACAAGTTGCTGGATTTTGTTAAATAAAAATCTCAATTGCTATCTACCTGCTAAGTTTTGTAAAGATTGGTTGAGGTGTTGAAGCGTGTAGAGGTAACAAACAAATATACAAACACATTTTCACATTCATAATATATAAGGTCTAACAGCTGAAACTATTTTAACTGGTGCTTCTACTGAAACTGAAACTGAATGAAACTGAACAACTTTCCCCATAATCAAATAGCAAAAAAAAATTTTTGAACTTCCCATACTAAGTTGGCTGATCAGCTGATCGAGTTAGTATCGGAGAGCCATATTTTTTTTTTGAGATTTGACTATGGGTTCTATAGGGAAAAATGTTCAGTTTCATGGGTAGAAGCACCAGTTAAAATAGTTTCAGCTAATTTTGTTACACCTTATGTAAGGATGGTCGAAAAGCTTCATAATAAAACTCGTTTTCTGTATCTAAAAGAGTACGGAGTCTATCCGTTTTGTCCACTGATGTATCCAACACTCTTTGCTTTGGATGGTTGGATACTATAAACTGGATATCCGCCGAAACTTAACTTTGTTAAAAATAAGTATACCTACCTATGTATTTTGTATGCTCCGTGGCACGCTAAATTATCCAGTGCTTTTAGAGAACTTGGCATTGCTTGTTACGACAGGATTCTGACGATTCCACCAGCTTGGGCAAATATCTTGTAATTTGCGCATCTTATAAAGACAAAATTAATTTTGATCGTCGTAATAAGAAAGACCAACCCGCACTGGGCCCGCGTGGTCGACTAAGGCCCGATCGCCCTAATTCAGGGTAGGCTCGAGCCCCTTGGTGGGGACGTATTTGAGCTGATAAGAATAAGAAATAAATGATATATTCAATTGTACTTTAGCGGAATTTGAAACGGTTTCTTTGTAATTTTTAAGTTGCTTTTTATTGTATTGGATATTCTCAACCTGTAAAGATAATGTTACTCTGAATGTAAACAAAAAAAAAACATTAAAAGCCGCATTGAAATCGCACCTCTTGTTTAGGAGCTGCGATGACATGTACACACACACTGAGACAGCCATTAGGCTTCAAACATATATAGCACCCCTATTTTTGCATCGGGGGTTAAAACACTTAGCAATGGCTCAATTCTGCAGGTGACAAACTACGTGACTGCGCAGCAACTGCTGGTGATGGATGAGATTCTGGAGCACATCCCAAACCTGCCCTCCAGGGGGAGCCGGCTGAGTGGGCTGCTGCTTGATCTTACGTAAGATAACTGACATTATTCACTTTTTTAAATACAATTTGATGATAAATGCAATGATTTTATTGTGTAAAAAGTTAATAAAAATAATTTTTAATATAAATTCATTTCTTAATCGTCAATTTATATTAACACTGAGGCGATTTTTTGTACAGTAATTGAGCCAGTGACGTCATCAGTTTACGAATAAAAAAATCAAGAATAGCAAACCCGTGATTATACAGGGTCTTCGGCAGATGGTTGAAAATACGAAAATGGGGGATAGGTGGGGTCGCCTCCCACCTATTTTGAGAATTAAAAAAAATCTAGGACTTGTAATTTTTTTTACAGGATTTTTTTTCCTTTTTTTAGAAATTTTGCCATTTTTATACCTTTGAACACATGTAACTTTTTGTTTTTTAAAGATAGCTCCAAAATCTTTTTTTAATAGACTTTTATAAGATTGTCGGCTCTAAAAAAAATTATGTTTGTTTCAAGTTATTGCTAAAAACAAAAATGTGGGCCCCCGAACTTAAAAAAAAAGTTGAACAAAAATTTAAAAGTCAACTTTGCGATGCATTTAAAAAAAAAATAATGGGGCTGGAAGGCTTCTGTTTTTTTTAAAACATCTCTAAAGCTTAGGCTTTTGAATGGTATGTAATTTGTTTCGGTATCTTTTTTGTAACCGGAGTTGTTAATTTTTTTTACTCAATTGGACCATGTTGACGAAATTCCACTAGTTACATGTTTTGTGAAATGTATCAAATGCAAAGTTGAAAATAATGTAAATACTTACTGTTGGGACGGTTACAAAGAGCAGGTACGTTTTTTTACATTCTTGCACACACATAATGGCTATCTTTTGTCATTTATTGGCATATTGGAGTTAGCACTTCCATATGCCAATAAAATGTCCGCATATTCCGCATTGGTAAATTGAGCCATTTTAAACCACAACAAAGTCTTAACAAAACGTCTGATAATAACAAAAACTGACAAACAACAAAAAAACTTAACAAAATCACAAACACAGCAAAGTGAAATTAACGAAAACAAAAAAAAAACGTTAACGTTATTAACTTTTGTGATTTTGTTAAGTTTTTTTGTTGTTTGTCACTTTTTGTTATTATCAGACGTTTTGTTAAGACTTTGTTGTGGTTTAAAATGGCTCAATTTACCAATGCGGAATATGCGGACATTTTATTGGCATATGGAAGTGCTAACTCCAATATGCCAATAAATGACAAAAGATAGCCATTATGTGTGTGCAAGAATGTAAAAAAACGTACCTGCTCTTTGTAACGGTCCCAACAGTAACTATTTACATTATTTTCAACTTTGCATTTGATACATTTCACAAAACATGTAACTAGTGGAATTTCGTCAACATGGTCCAATTGAGTAAAAAAAATTAACAACTCCGGTTACAAAAAAGATACCGAAACAAATTACATACCATTCAAAAGCCTAAGCTTTAGAGATGTTTTAAAAAAAACAGAAGCCTTCCAGCCCCATTATTTTTTTTTTAAATGCATCGCAAAGTTGACTTTTAAATTTTTGTTCAACTTTTTTTTTAAGTTCGGGGGCCCACATTTTTGTTTTTAGCAATAACTTGAAACAAACATAATTTTTTTTAGAGCCGACAATCTTATAAGTCTATTAAAAAAAAGATTTTGGAGCTAGCTTTAAAAAACAAAAAGTTACATGTGTTCAAAGGTATAAAAATGGCAAAATTTCTAAAAAAAGGAAAAAAAATCCTGTAAAAAAAATTACAAGTCCTAGATTTTTTTAAATTCTCAAAATAGGTGGGAGGCGACCCCACCTATCCCCCATTTTCGTATTTTCAACCATCTGCCGAAGACCCTGTATATCAAATTCTTAAACTACAAAGTTTAAATTTTCTTTTGAAAGTGGCTTAATTTTTTTTTATTCCGATTTGACTTGTATCTTTCGATCGATCGCCAAAATTTAGGAGGAACGCCACGTTGTTGTTAACCTATATCTTTGCAGTCCTTAGTTTGGGAGAAGGGATAGTGGGATAGGCGAAAATATAGACGACGTATCTGCGCCCTCGCTCGCACGAGATGGAGAAGTAGAATAATGGAGGGAAGAGCCAGGTTCTTTAATAAAAAAATAGACAAAATTCACCAAAACTGAACAGACAGTATATGTATTGAACACACTTGAACAGGATGATCAGGAGGAATGTCATGACAGAGTCGCAATTTGAAAACACGAACAAAATAATAAAAGTAAAAATAGACACAAAAGATGATATACAAACAGATTAAATAACAAAAAAGATTTACTTCGTTATAGTTTATTTTTGATCGGCAACAGTATCACAATACTACTAGACATACCTACCTTCTTTGACTATTCGCGCCAATTTTGAGACCATGTAGTATTGAGGCATTGTTGTAGATGATCTTGCATTTTAATAACTAAGTGAGTACCTACCTACACAAAACAGATAGGTAGTACCACAGATTACTAAATAGTTAGTACCTAGCTAAAGTTCGTTCGCTCATTTAACCGAATCTTTATCAAAGATGTGGCGGCGGCGGAGCGGCGGGCGCGATTCAACTCAGTGCGGTACTTTTGAGAGAGTGTTTGTCGGGAGCCGTCAAAGATGGGATTAAATAAGTGAACGAACTAAACAAGGTGTTTTTAAGAATTTAACTTAAGTAAATAACCATTTCCAAAATATAATAAAATGCAACGAAAACTGAGTTTGGCGTTCCGTGAAAAAACTATTGCAAACGTTTAGGTTTCAATTAAAATCGGTTCTACCTATCACGAGTCCAAAGGTATAAAGTATAAGTTATAGCATAAACAAAAGAAAGATGGCAGATAAATTTTATAAACTTTTTTGACTTATTTGCAAACTGAACACGATAGCCACGCAGCGTAGGCAGGCCTTCCACGCGGTGGACCGACGACCTGGTGAAGGAACGGTAAGTCGCTGGATGCGGACGGAGTAGGACCAGTCGTCGTGAAAATCGTTGGGGGAGGCCTTCGTCCAACAATGGACGCCTTTGGGCTGATAACATATCAGCCCAAAGAACACGATAGCCAATATTATTAAACCGCAATCTTTCTTGTTTATGTCACACTTAATCACTATGGCTGGCGATAGAGGTACCAATTTTATTGAGAACCGTAAACGTTTGCTATCGTTTTTTCACGGAACGCCGAAACCAGTAAGAGGTGCCGACTCTTAAGGCTCCTCCGTCCCTAAAATTAACAACTCGATTCACGATGTTTCAAACATCGAACTAAATAGCTTGGAAATAAAGTTCTTGTCAGCTCGTACTGCAACGTGGCTGTTACGTCAATACATTTTAAGTAAATACAGTAAGAATAAATATAATTCTGTCATACTCGAGGGACAAATGCCTAAGGCATGGCACAGAAGTGTGGTCGTGCTTTTCTTCGAAAAGGGTGACAACACCCTGCTGAAGATCTAGAGACCCATCTCACTTCTGAGCCATGTCTACAAGCTGTTTTCGAGAGTCATTACGAATCATCTCGCGTGCAGGTTTGACGACTTCCAGCCTTCCGAACAAGCCGGTTTCCAAAAAGGATTTAGTACCATAATAGACCACATATATACTCTGCGGCAGATTATACCTACAGGAGACTGAAGAGTACAATCAGCCACTATGCTTGGCGTTTGTGGACTATGAGAAAGCCTTTGATTCAGTCAAAACCTGGGCTATGCCACAGTCTCTCCAGAGGTGCCAAATTTACCACCGTTACATCGAGGTGTTGAAGTGTCTGTATGAAAACGCCACCATGTCGGTTCGCTTCCAGGACCAGAACTCGAAACCTAGTTACAGCGAGGGGTGAGACAGGGAAGTAACAGTTTCGAAACCGCTGTTTCAGGAAATCTGAATATGATTTGGAATAGTAGGACACAAGCATAATGAATTAACAAGAAAAATTTTCACAGTTAAGTAGGCTTTCTTTGTTAAAGAGTGATAGTGGACGAACTTAAGACGTGCCGTTGTATTTGTAAAAAGTTCAACTCAAGTATCAAAGTATGTGGTCTATGGTACTAAAGCCTTTTCGGAAAACGGCTTGTTCGGGAGGCTGGAAGTCGTCAAACCTGCGTGCGAGACGATTCGTAATGACTCTGGAACAAGGATTATTGACGACAAAGGGGTGGAACCGCCCTCCGCACCTGGTCGTCTGATGATGAAATGAAGAGGGGGAATAAGGTCGTGAAGCTCCAGGACACACTTTCCGAAATGAATCCTGTAGAACACCGACCGAGACTATTTTCTATTATGACTAGAACTTTATTCCGTAGGTGAACGTATTACATTGAGTTTACCCCTTTTTTTTTCAATTGATAGAATTCTTATAGGTTTTCCTGTAATCTACAAGCCATGAAGTATATTTTGTATTTTTGTCAAATTTTTAGGCTCAGTAGTTTCGGAGAACAGGGGGGGAGAATGGTCAATTTTAGATAGATAGATAGATAAAACATTACATTTTCGTCTTCTTTCATGAATAAAATCAAAACTATTTATTTTACAAATTAAACAAAAATATATTTAAGATCCTGATAACGAGCCCTTTCATTTGATATATGACACAATAAGGTTTCCAAAACTTTTTTTTTTAATCTTCTAATTTGTCCCCCGAAAATAACCCATATTTAAAAAAAATATGTATTTGCTTTGCACCTTTGTTTGGGTCATAGGATTACACTATCCTACCAATTTTCACCTGATTTGGTCCAGTAGATTCGGAGCAAATGGGATTGGATCTTGCATGGTTCCGTTTTGTTTTGTTTTTTGTACGGAACCTAAAAAGAGCAGCAAACAGCTTTAAATAAAATCTATGGATCCCTGCATTCTACCTACAGCAATAACTAATAATAATTACCAAGTTTTCTTAAGTTAGGATCCTTAAGCTTGATCAGTTGTTAATCTGATTCCAGCAAACTGTTGAGTGTCGACAAAACTTCATATTACGCGTACGAGGGATCCCTTACGTCGCCGGAGTGCAACGAGATCGTCACGTGGATCATATTCACTCAGCCTCTTTACATATCACAGGCGCAGGTAAAATCATCGGAAACATTCATCATCATCATATCAGCCGAAAAACGTCCACTGCTGGACAAAGGCCTCCCCCAAGGATTTCCATAACTATTGGTCCCGAGCTGTCCACATCCAGTGCACTTACTTTTTCATAACACTCTATCATCATCATATAAGCCGAAAAATGTCCATTGATTAACGTAGATCTCTCCAAAAGATTTTCATAACAATCGGTCCCGAGCTGTCCACATCCAGCGGAACTACAATTTATTTTTATTTCAAAACACTCTATCATCATCATATCAGCCGAAATACGTCCACTGGTTAACGTAGGTCTCTCCAAAGGATTTCCACAACAATCGGTCCATAGCTGTCCACATCCAGCAACTACCCGCGACCTTTACCAGGTCATCATTCCACTAAGTGGGAGGCCTGCCTACGTTACATCTTCCGGTGCGCGTAACACCATCAGCTGCCTTACCGCAACTTGTTTTCCATACAAATTAATGATAGATAACAATTTCTTGAAAATGTATGAGCTGATTCTAATGAAACTTTATCATACATCAGGAACTTGTTCAAAGTGTAAGTATTGACTACTTTTTCGTTTAAAAAACGAAGAAAACCTTAAAATACAAGTAATTTATTGACAACACTTTTTTTCAAAAAGTATAGGCAATACACTTTTAACAATTTCTTATCTTGCTTATGTGTATGTCGTAGTGATACCATAAAATTGACGATTTCATGAAATGATTAACCTTTTCACGAAATGGTTGTATTTCATGAAATCGTTATTAAAACTGACCAAATCGTTTAAACATCAATCAATGTCCGACCATGTCATGAAACGTTTAACAAGATCAGGAAATAGCCGAGCATATCATGCTAAACGAACCTATACTCGAAATTTTCATTTCTAAATTGCATTCCGACACCCAGGAGGGGGGATAAATGTCATAGTTATATCATAAAAGTGATGATTTCGTGAATTGGTTGACCTTTTTACGAAATGGTTGGATTTCATGAATTCGTCAACTAAAATTGACCATATCGTTGAAACATCAACGTTTTGTGATATGTCAATACTCGATTAGCCAGATTATGACATGTCCGACCATTTCATGAAATGGTGGACCTTTTCACGAAATGGTTGTATTTCATGAAATTGACAGCTAAAACTGACCATATCGTTTAAACATCAACGTTTGATGATATATCAATGCTCGTTTACCCAGATCATGACATGCCCGACCATTCCATGAAATGGTTGACAAGATCATGAACTGGTTGGATTTCATGAATTCGTCAACTAAAATTGACCATATCGTTTAAACATCAACGTTTTGTGATATGTCAATACTCGATTAGCCAGATTATGACATGTCCGACCATTTCATGAAATGGTGGACCTTTTCATGAAATGGTGGACCTTTTCATGAAATGGTTGTATTTCATGAAATTGTCAGCTAAAACTGACCACATCGTTTAAACATAAACGTTTGATGATATGTCAATGCTCGTTTAGCCAGATCATGACATGCCCGACCATTCCATGAAATGGTTGACAAGATCATGAACTGGTTGGATTTCTTGAATTCGTCAACTAAAATTGACCATATCGTTTAAACATCAACGTTTGATGATATATCAATGCTCGTTTACCCAGATCATGACATGCCCGACCATTCCATGAAATGGTTGACAAGATCATGAACTGGTTGGATTTCATGAATTCGTCAACTAAAATTGACCATATCGTTTAAACATCAACGTTTTGTGGTATGTCAATACTCGATTAGCCAGATTATGACATGTCCGACCATTTCATGAAATGGTCGGACATGTCATAATCTGGCTAATCGAGTATTGACATATCACAAAACGTTGATGTTTCAACGATATGGTCAATTTTAGTTGACGAATTCATGAAATCCAACCATTTCGTAAAAAGGTCAACCAATTCACGAAATCATCACTTTTATGATATAACTATGACATTTATCCCCCCTCCTGGGTGTCGGAATGCAATTTAGAAATGAAAATTTCGAGTATAGGTTCGTTTAGCATGATATGCTCGGCTATTTCCTGATCTTGTTAAACGTTTCATGACATGGTCGGACATTGATTGATGTTTAAACGATTTGGTCAGTTTTAATAACGATTTCATGAAATACAACCATTTCGTGAAAAGGTTAATCATTTCATGAAATCGTCAATTTTATGGTATCACTACGACATACACATAAGCAAGATAAGAAATTGTTAAAAGTGTATTGCCTATACTTTTTGAAAAAAAGTGTTGTCAATAAATTACTTGTATTTTAAGGTTTTCTTCGTTTTTTAAACGAAAAAGTAGTCAATACTTACACTTTGAACAAGTTCCTGATGTATGATAAAGTTTCATTAGAATCAGCTCATACATTTTCAAGAAATTGTTATCTATCATTAATTTGTATGGAAAACAAGTTGCGGTAAGGCAGCTGATGGTGTTACGCGCACCGGAAGATGTAACGTAGGCAGGCCTCCCACTTAGTGGAATGATGACCTGGTAAAGGTCGCGGGTAGTTGCTGGATGTGGACAGCTATGGACCGATTGTTGTGGAAATCCTTTGGAGAGACCTACGTTAACCAGTGGACGTATTTCGGCTGATATGATGATGATAGAGTGTTTTGAAATAAAAATAAATTGTAGTTCCGCTGGATGTGGACAGCTCGGGACCGATTGTTATGAAAATCTTTTGGAGAGATCTACGTTAATCAATGGACATTTTTCGGCTTATATGATGATGATAGAGTGTTATGAAAAAGTAAGTGCACTGGATGTGGACAGCTCGGGACCAATAGTTATGGAAATCCTTGGGGGAGGCCTTTGTCCAGCAGTGGACGTTTTTCGGCTGATATGATGATGATGAATGTTTCCGATGATTTTACCTGCGCCTGTGATATGTAAAGAGGCTGAGTGAATATGATCCACGTGACGATCTCGTTGCACTCCGGCGACGTAAGGGATCCCTCGTACGCGTAATATGAAGTTTTGTCGACACTCAACAGTTTGCTGGAATCAGATTAACAACTGATCAAGCTTAAGGATCCTAACTTAAGAAAACTTGGTAATTATTATTAGTTATTGCTGTAGGTAGAATGCAGGGATCCATAGATTTTATTTAAAGCTGTTTGCTGCTCTTTTTAGGTTCCGTACAAAAAAAAAAACAAAACGGAACCATGCAAGATCCAATCCCATTTGCTCCGAATCTACTGGACCAAATCAGGTGAAAATTGGTAGGATAGTGTAATCCTATGACCCAAACAAAGGTGCAAAGCAAATACATATTTTTTTTAAATATGGGTTATTTTCGGGGGACAAATTAGAAGATTAAAAAAAAAAGTTTTGGAAACCTTATTGTGTCATATATCAAATGAAAGGGCTCGTTATCAGGATCTTAAATATATTTTTGTTTAATTTGTAAAATAAATAGTTTTGATTTTATTCATGAAAGAAGACGAAAATGTAATGTTTTATCTATCTATCTATCTAAAATTGACCATTCTCCCCCCCTGTTCTCCGAAACTACTGAGCCTAAAAATTTGACAAAAATACAAAATATACTTCATGGCTTGTAGATTACAGGAAAACCTATAAGAATTCTATCAATTGAAAAAAAAAGGGGTAAACTCAATGTAATACGTTCACCTACGGAATAAAGTTCTAGTCATAATAGAAAATAGTCTCGGTCGGTGTTCTACAGGATTCATTTCGGAAAGTGTGTCCTGGAGCTTCACGACCTTATTCCCCCTCTTCATTTCATCATCAGACGACCAGGTGCGGAGGGCGGTTCCACCCCTTTGTCGTCAATAATCCTTGTTCCAGAGTCATTACGAATCGTCTCGCACGCAGGTTTGACGACTTCCAGCCTCCCGAACAAGCCGTTTTCCGAAAAGGCTTTAGTACCATAGACCACATACTTTGATACTTGAGTTGAACTTTTTACAAATACAACGGCACGTCTTAAGTTCGTCCACTATCACTCTTTAACAAAGAAAGCCTACTTAACTGTGAAAATTTTTCTTGTTAATTCATTATGCTTGTGTCCTACTATTCCAAATCATATTCAGATTTCCTGAAACAGCGGTTTCGAAACTGTTACTTCCCTGTCTCACCCCTCGCTGTAACTAGGTTTCGAGTTCTGGTCCTGGAAGCGAACCGACATGGTGGCGTTTTCATACAGACACTTCAACACCTCGATGTAACGGTGGTAAATTTGGCACCTCTGGAGAGACTGTGGCATAGCCCAGGTTTTGACTGAATCAAAGGCTTTCTCATAGTCCACAAACGCCAAGCATAGTGGCTGATTGTACTCTTCAGTCTCCTGTAGGTATAATCTGCCGCAGAGTATATATGTGGTCTATTATGGTACTAAATCCTTTTTGGAAACCGGCTTGTTCGGAAGGCTGGAAGTCGTCAAACCTGCACGCGAGATGATTCGTAATGACTCTCGAAAACAGCTTGTAGACATGGCTCAGAAGTGAGATGGGTCTCTAGATCTTCAGCAGGGTGTTGTCACCCTTTTCGAAGAAAAGCACGACCACACTTCTGTGCCATGCCTTAGGCATTTGTCCCTCGAGTATGACAGAATTATATTTATTCTTACTGTATTTACTTAAAATGTATTGACGTAACAGCCACGTTGCAGTACGAGCTGACAAGAACTTTATTTCCAAGCTATTTAGTTCGATGTTTGAAACATCGTGAATCGAGTTGTTAATTTTAGGGACGGAGGAGCCTTAAGAGTCGGCACCTCTTACTGGTTTCGGCGTTCCGTGAAAAAACGATAGCAAACGTTTACGGTTCTCAATAAAATTGGTACCTCTATCGCCAGCCATAGTGATTAAGTGTGACATAAACAAGAAAGATTGCGGTTTAATAATATTGGCTATCGTGTTCTTTGGGCTGATATGTTATCAGCCCAAAGGCGTCCATTGTTGGACGAAGGCCTCCCCCAACGATTTTCACGACGACTGGTCCTACTCCGTCCGCATCCAGCGACTTACCGTTCCTTCACCAGGTCGTCGGTCCACCGCGTGGAAGGCCTGCCTACGCTGCGTGGCTATCGTGTTCAGTTTGCAAATAAGTCAAAAAAGTTTATAAAATTTATCTGCCATCTTTCTTTTGTTTATGCTATAACTTATACTTTATACCTTTGGACTCGTGATAGGTAGAACCGATTTTAATTGAAACCTAAACGTTTGCAATAGTTTTTTCACGGAACGCCAAACTCAGTTTTCGTTGCATTTTATTTCATGAAATGGTGGACCTTTTCATGAAATGGTTGTATTTCATGAAATTGTCAGCTAAAACTGACCACATCGTTTAAACATAAACGTTTGATGATATGTCAATGCTCGTTTAGCCAGATCATGACATGCCCGACCATTCCATGAAATGGTTGACAAGATCATGAACTGGTTGGATTTCTTGAATTCGTCAACTAAAATTGACCATATCGTTTAAACATCAACGTTTGATGATATATCAATGCTCGTTTACCCAGATCATGACATGCCCGACCATTCCATGAAATGGTTGACAAGATCATGAACTGGTTGGATTTCATGAATTCGTCAACTAAAATTGACCATATCGTTTAAACATCAACGTTTTGTGGTATGTCAATACTCGATTAGCCAGATTATGACATGTCCGACCATTTCATGAAATGGTGGACCTTTTCATGAAATGGTGGACCTTTTCACGAAATGGTTGTATTTCATGAAATTGTCAGCTAAAACTGACCATATCGTTTAAACATAATCGTTTGATGATATGTCAATGCTCGTTTAGCCAGATCATGACATGCCCGACCGTTCCATGAAATGGTTGACAAGATCATGAAATGGCCGAGCATATCATGCTAAGCGAACCTATGCTCAAAATTTGCATTTTCAAATTGCATTCCGACACCCAGGGAAGATGGAACAATATCATCATCAATCCTTACGAACCTATTATCGCTCGCAGATTTTCATAATTATTTTATGATCTCGCCAAACGTGGATTGACATATCATCAAACGCTGATTCATTCATTGATCTCGACAGACTATGTCATGATATGGGCAGCGGATATTAACGATTTCACTAAATAACTACAACCATTTCATGACATGGTAAATTCTATTATTATTGGCAAGACTCACGAATTTCATGAGAATCGGTTCTAATTTTCAAGAAATTGCTATCTTCGCTTAGTATAGAAAACGAGTTTCGGTAAGTATTGTTTAAGCCAGAAACTCCATGTTTTCTCCAGTTTCAAGTACTAAACATAGTCAACGGTGGCAAAAAAAACTTCAGGCAGCTTCAGCCGTTGAAACGGCGTAAGATCTTCGGCTCCGTTCCGACGATCAGCCAACGGAGCGAACAGGATAAGCCGGCCGTCGTACTGTGGATCACGAGCCTTTTCCAGACCTTCACGAATATGTTAAATAACATGGGTAGGTGGGGATGAGTTAGTTATAATTCTTCGCAATAATAAACCTACAGTGAACGCACACATTTATTTTGATTTAGCTTCATCTTAAGAACGGTAATTCATACTTGCTAATAGGGATGACGACAGCATCGGAAATAAATTATGAACTCTTGATCACTAAAGTGCCCTCCAACTTAACTTCGGAAAACCTTACTCGTTTTGTTTTCCATCAAGTCTTCGATTTTTAATTCACCAAAATCACAAAATGAGTACATAAATGACGCTGCAAAATTATGACGTCACGCCTAGGTATTTCAAATATTTTTAGAACAAAATGTCGTTTTTGACAGATGATAAAAAGTATATCAGATGACTAGAATTCGTCATCCCTATTATAGGACTACTCCTAAAGTAAAACAGCAATAAAAACTTGTGAAGTTTTTGAAATGACATTTCTGGCCGTAGAAGACAATTTTATTGAATTAAATTTAATTGCATTTAATTTAAACCAAACCTGCGGTGTATTGTACTGAAAAAAAAGCAGAAATTACATTTATGTTATAACTCAAAGTATAAGATTATGTTTATAAAAAATCAAATATTTAAGGGTCCCCAGAAGGCTCGAGTTTCCATACAAACGTAATTCCGCTTTAAAACAAAAACTACATGGCGGATTGAATCCAAACGATTGCGAATATATTGAGTAGACTCCTATCGATGTTTGTAATTAGTTTTCAATGTACATATATAAAACGAAAAAAAATAAGAAATTTATAACTTTCAGTACAAAACTAATTTTAGCTTTTTTTTTAGTTAAGTTTTAATTTACTTCAATGAAAACTCTAAATATATTTGCAAAGTTCGGATTCAATCCGGCATGTAGTTTTTGTTTTAGAGCGGAACTACGTTAGTATGGAAACTCGAGCCTCCAGGGGACCCTTAAATATTTGAATTTTTAAAAACATAATCTTATACTTTGAGTAATAAGATAAATGTAATTTCTGTTTTTTTTTTCAGTACAATACACCGCAGGTTTGGTTAGTTAAATTAAATGCAATTAAATTTAATTCAATGAAATTGTCTTTTTAATACTAATACAAATGAGAATGGCCAGAATTAAAAGGATATCCATTAAAATTACCATAACAGTAAATTCTTTTAAGCTTTTTGCTTCAGATTTTCTGGTCACATTAGTGTTAAGGTTTGAAAATAAAATGTTGGTTTTGTTAATTCATGGTTTTATTTTAATTAATAAATATTAACATCCATACTGTACTGTACACTCTTCCCCTAAATTTCTCATTTGCACTGCACATTGTAAACAAAATGGGTTTAGGTACTTAAAGTCTACATTACCAAAATGATTACTGTCTAAAATGTCTACTTTCTCAAAATTACCACATGTCTATAATGTCTACTTTTCCAAAATTACAACTCACTATTAGTTTTTTTCTAAAAAAAACCGTAAATAAAGCAAGCAAAGCGAGCGATATCAGGTTCGGTCAGGTTTGATTGATTATACAGTCCAGCTAACAATAAGTAGCAGAATGCTTCGCAGAAGAAGAAATCATCAGTTTTTTACTAGGAGTATATTCGGATTATCCAGTCATTATCTTAAAGTGGTCATTTTGGTAAAGTGTTCATATTGTGAAATGTAGTAGTCATTTTGGTAAAGTAGACTTTAAGTACCTTTACGACAAAATGTCTCTACATATCTTCCAGATATGGTATCTAGATTTTCGTGCACACCGATACTAAAAATACTGCGCCCGCCTTGACGCTACGCGTCTTTTATTTATATCCACAATTGACATGCCCGCCCTTGGTCTGATCTCCTGATGGTAAGTGATGATGCCGAAGTTGGAAGCGGGTACCCAAACGCAATTAGGAACTGGCTATCTTATCGTTCTTTCTTCCTTTCTTTGAACCTTATTATGGTAACCGGTTTGAGGGACTACAAATCCTTTGCCCTACCTCGTACTACCCCCATTTCACATTCTTCCCCTTACAAATTTTGGGTGTACCTTTACCTTTGTATCCGGTGAACCAAACAGGTGGAACAGTGGGCCACGGGCAAGACGTGGTCTTAGTGTCCTCTACCTACAGATTTAGGGCGCTTGTGCACTACAAGGAATTTTACCGGCCGCGAATTTTCGAATTTTCCTAGTGCGATTCGGCGGTAAAACTTGCCTAATATAAGTCTGCCAACGTTCACCAGGAGCACTATTGCGTCATTCATAATTTTCCAAATCAAAGCAATACAAAAAATCATTCCAGTAAAACTCTGTTGCTCGGGAATGACGAAATCTGTATTCCCAGCCGGTAAAATTCCTAATAGAGTCTGTGCGGAAAGAGAACCGTCGTAAGATTTGACGGCGCACTGCCGTATTTGTCATGTTGACAACACTCTTAAGTCATTATAGTGTGACAGTAACATCAAGGGGCATCTTCAAGGCGAAGTGAATAGGCATTATTTGAGTTTGCGTGTACCATCCTCGACTACATCGTCACTTATCATTAGGTGAGATGTAATCGAACGCACACATTTTTAAAAATAATAAAAAAAACTTAGAATAAGAGAATTACTCTATCTTAGTACTAGAATATGTTTATCAATAATTGTCTGTAATTAAATGTATTTAATGTTAGTTCCATTTCACGCCACGACGACGGTTGTCTATCCGCACAGACTTTAGTGCTGTTATTAGATCTAATTCTATACATCTTCTCATATCTGGTACCATATTATATCATACATGTTGTAACTAAATTGGTGTGGACTCGTTAACTGGGGCTTCCACTCACCAGACTGAACAATTTTTCCCAAGGAGCCCAAAACCTTCCCAGAAAAAAAAAATAACTCCATACAATATTGGTCAATCTGATACAAATATGATGAGTTCCAAGCTTTTTTGCGATTCGACTATGGCTCTCTTGTAGAAAGTTGTCTAGTGTGTTGAAGCCCTAATTAACGGGAACTACATCAATAATATTTTTTTTTACTTTTCAGGACAATGTAGGTAAACCCTGTATTTAAAGACACGATTGAGAACGTGACTGGACGACATCAAAATTTTGATAAAAACTATTATTTACCTCCTTAGCAGAGAATCTGCTGGACCAATTTTAAGGCGCCGCGTCGCACTCGACAAAAAGCTTGTTTCCACAAATACTTCTATCCTTTTTACAACTGTTTAGTTTTTGTCATAATAAACATCTGTTCAACATCAGTATTAAGCTAAAGTTATGATAATAGAGGTATATATGCATGATTTTTTTTTATCGCATTTCATCACAAAATATGAAAATTACGTAAAAACAATGTCAAAAAGTAAAATGAAAATTTAAATCGGCACAGAAATACGGAACTTATGAGCATTTTCAACTACTAATTAGTCAGAGAGATCCCATATGTAAATTGAAGACATAAAACACACGGTCCATATAAACTCTATACTACATTCTGTTTTCCTAGAAAGAATAGAGATAAATCTTTAATAGCTTATATCTTGGTTATTTTTAGAGTTATTAAAAAAAATGTTGTATACCGTTTCTTGTATGAATGAGCTTTTATTAAAGCAGAAAAAAATCATGCATATTCCCAATTCCGCTAATACCCAGAGTATTGAAAGATGCAGCATTATCTGTATTACAATAAACCAGCTCGTCTACACACTTCATATTACAGTTTGTCCCAATCAAGAAAACACATAGTGTAAACAATTCAGACTATGCCTTGTTTTCTACGTTTTTACCCGACTGCGCCAGAAGAAGCGTTATGATTTTCGATGTATTTTCAGGCTTGATGGATTTTGGAGTGCGAGGTCTCGTTACATTCTCTCGATCCCGAGAGTGACATTGGAAACGTTTTTACCCGACTGGTAAAAAAAACAGGGATGAATTCAAGCAGTCGGGTTTTTAATTTTTAATTAATTCGTTTCGTTATTTGTTACACTTATCGGCGTCATTTTATACAAATTGCTCACCAAACCATGGCGATATAAGCCAAGAGGTGCCACATAAATGTGTAGTGTACTAAAAGCACAGATTTGGAGAGAATATTTTATTCAGATTTTCTTCATACAAGCAAAAACTAACGCCATCTGACGTAACTCGTGCGAACTAGCGTGGGCGAGAGTTGACTTCAATGCCGCGCTAAAATAACCTTGGTAGAATTGTCGCTTTAAAAATGCGTTTATTTAATTTGTTTACAAAAAAAATACAATGTGAGGTTACGACATCCCATGTTTCTTTTTAGAGTTTCTTTCATGACTTTTACAGTCTCTAACAACACAATAAAGCTTTTTTTTTATAGAATATCTTTCCACCGCACTCTACAAACTCCCGCAGACGACTGAATCGCGAGTGTGCGAAACTTTCGATTTTCGCACCAATTCGCTGGAAGCATTAGTCGCGCGCGTTGGCCGGGTCCTTGCGCCAGTAATATAGAAGTCATTAACTAAAAGTAAGGGCTCATCAGTGATTACAGGAGGTGATGTATTTCTTTCATTTACGCACTCCACGTGGAAATCGTTAAACCGGAGCAAAAGTTGACGTTTATAACCGTTACGACAGTCCTCTATCGCATTCATTTAGCAAGTTACACATCAGTTTGATAGTCGACATCTCAAGTCTCCCGAGACAGAATTTGATGAGAATACCACCAGTCTGCGTCCACTGAAGTGTTCATAAATTTCATATTCCTCACATCTGTGGCGACTCCTGGGACACTTTTGCCCACCATCGCTTTAAATTTGTAAATGGTTTGTTCACATTTTGAATTTTCTTTATTGGGACAAGATACACAACAAACCGCTCTTTGTTTATTGGAAGACGCAGCAAAGTGACATTTGGAGAACTGAATGGTTACCTAATTTCCTTCAAATTTAAAATAATACATGCTCTCTCTGAGAAAGAGATCTCTTTCTCTCTCTTAATCATCATATCAGCTCATATACGGGCTCGAGTCTACCCTAAATTAGGGCGATCGGGCCTTAATCGACCACGCGACCCCAGTGCGGGTTGGTCGACTTTACACACAACCTTCAAGTTTCTTCGCAGGCGTGTGCAGGTTTCCTCACGATGTTTTCCTTCACCGTAAGAGTATCGGATAAACGTACATATAGAATTGCAATCACATTGGTACGTAGCAGGATTCGAACCACAACCTCCCGCACAGGAGGTAGCGACCCTAGCCATTACGCTACCGACTCTCTTATAATATTGTGTGGCACAAATTAACAATGATATCCAATGGCCGCTGGTTGTCGGTTATTTTGTGGATAAATAAACAAAGTTGTGTGATGCTGATGACCTGTTGCGCTTTGGCAACGTCAATTTACCATGTCTTCCAAAAAAAATCAGATTTATAAAAAATTCAAGTATTTTTTAAGCTTTAAAAAGTGCCTAAATAAATTTAGCTACGTCCCTGCGTTAGTAGATCCACAAATAATAAATAAGCTACTTTTTTTTTGTTTTGTTACGTATACGTACATTCCGAAGATTGTACATTTTTATACACTTAAAGGTTGCCTTTGTAAAGGACCGAATATCGATCCTATACCTACTAGAACTGCTGGTCTAATTTTAATTGTGGCAAAACAAATTTGTAATACGTATTATTGTTTTAATTGCGTGTATCTACAGAGACAAGGAACTTGTAATACAAGGTTCACTTTACAACGGAAAATTTTAACAAATTAGGAGCAAATGTATTGTAAAAGAAACCAAATTGTAAAACTCGCTTTTTTACTTTAAAATTTGCTAAGAATGTTACTTAGAACATTTTTAAATCCACAATTGGTAAGCGCTTGGCATCACCTTACCTGATGGTACATGATGATGATGCCGAAGATGGAAGCAAGGCTTACCAAAATTTCTCAACGCAATGGGGAACTAGCTATTTCATCGTTATGCATTCCAATTGTTAACGCTAATGTTTTACATCAAGACTTAAACAAGTAGTACATGGTGGTAGCTATCCAGACGAGCTTAGAACGTCCTACCACCAACAAAACTGAATCCTACTAAGATATACTTCGCCGGGATTCGAACCAGTGACCTCCTGTTGTGTAGCGAGTTGCCTAACCACTACGCCATGGAGGCGGTTAAAACATTGTACCTATTATTTTACAATACAATCATCTTTCCTATTCCGTGACAAGTGAGAACCTCATTTTTTTGTACATATTTATACACAGCCTACTTACTCTAAATTGTCTATGATGGCGCGGACTTGCTTACAATCTCCTTGATTCTCTTTTCGATGTATTGAACTCTGGTCACCAACTTGTCTTTGGGATTGAACTCCGTGAAGGGTATTTGAAGTACTTTGTAGCCCTGCGGAAGAAGAGTCGTCGTCATAATCAGTATAATATTGGTTGAAAAACGTCCACCCCTCTGCTGATCAAACGTATTCCCAAAGGATTTTCACAACCACCGGTCTTTTGTGCCTACATCCAGCAGCTTCCCGCGACCTTCACCAGGTCTTCGGTCCACCGGCGAATCATACAATTATTCATAACCCTAAACTCACAGAATTCTTATTGTGGGAGTGTGGGTTTCCGGCATACGAGGCATTCCATCTTAGCCTTTAGGGCTGTAACCTGGAATCCTGGAAAAATAGGTTCCTGATTTTTAAAGTTTATTAAGCGGGTCTTTTCCTAATGTGTCCATATATTGGCGAGGGAAGACCTTTGTGACGTTTTGCCCGACTAGTGATGGCCAAAAAAAGAATATAAAGTTTTTCGATTATATGTATGCCTGTTTCTTTGGATTAGACTGCAGCCTCAACCGCTTGATTGATTATGGAAAAGCATGCAGCCGCAACCGCTTGATTGGTTTTGGATAAGCCTGCAGCCTCAACCGCTTGATTGGTTTTGGATAAGCCTGCAGCCTCAACCGCTTGATTGGTTTTAGATAAGCCTGCAGCCTCAACCGCTTGATTGGTTTTGGATAAGCCTGCAGCCTCAACCGCTTGATTTGTTTTAGATAAGCCTGCAGCCTCAACCGCTTGATTGGTTTTGGATAAGCCTGCAGTCTCAACCGCTTGATTGGTTTTGGATAAGTCTGCAGCCTCAACCGCTTGATTGGTTTTGGATAAGCCTGCAGCCTCAACCGCTTGATTGGTTTTAGATAAGCCTGCAGCCTCAACCGCTTGATTGGTTTTGGATAAGCCTGCAGCCTCAACCGCTTGATTGGTTTTAGATAAGCCTGCAGCTTCAACCGCTTGATTGGTTTTGGATAAGCCTGCAGCCTCAACCGCTTAATTGGTTTTAGATAAGCCTGCAGCCTCAACCTGCTTGATTGGTTTTAGATAAGCCTGCAGCCTAAACCGCTTGATTGGTTTTAGATAAGCCTGCAGCCTCAACCGCTTGATTGATTTTGGAATGCGAGATGTCGTTAGATTCGTTGTGATCCCAAGGGATACACATAGCCTACCACTCAAGAGTCACAGTTATCATTTTAATCAACATGGTACTTAATTTTCAATTAAATTGGTTAGCTTATATTTGCTAACCTTTAATAACAATTTATAACGTCCGACGCAAAAATGGGTGTTATAAAACTCATATCTGTCTGTACATGTCATCCAGTTCTTAAACGGGTCGACCGATTTCAATGTTTTTTTTTATTTGAAAGCTAGATTAACCTAGATAGTTCTTAGTCATATTTGATAGTAATCCGTTCAGCCGTTCATGGAGATGTTCAACTGCCTGCCAAAAACACTAAGAGATAGAGGAGTGGAGACTTCACTGAAATTAATGTTCACCAAGGACAGATAAAGAAAATGGCGGAAAACAAAATGGCCGCCGAAAGTAGAGTTGCTCCGATTTGGCTAAAATTTGTTCGGGGGTTTTTAATTTCACTAATTATCCAAATAAAAGTAACAAGGCTGGAGAAGAATAACTGACCTTTAGCCGCAACAGCCTGCTGTACAGCCGGTAGACGCCGAGCGGCGCGGTGCTCTTGCGCGTCATGTCGTGGTAGTCCAGGCCTACCACTGCTATCCGGAACACGCTGCCATCAACAATATTGGTCAATGAATTATCTGAATGAATCATGCTTGGTTTTTTTATCTACAACTAGCTTTTGCCCGCGGCTTCGCCCGCGTGGACATTGTTTTTAGGATTGTGTTAGAGGCTGCGTGGTACGCGAGCCGCAAGCGGCTCGCAAGCGTGGGTATGTATTTTCTCCAGATCCCTCGGGAACTATGTCAGGATATGCTTATTAGTAAATATGGTCATTTCCCACCCCCTCAACTATCTCTGTGCAAAAATCACACAATCCATTGTTTCGTTGCGATTTAAAAATAAATAACCAAAAAAGAGTATATTTTCACTTCCCTCAGAAACTGCATCGAGCTATGCTATTTTCACGGGAAAAAAGTAGCCTATGTCCTTCCTCGTAACACAGGCTGCCTGCATGCCAAATTTCATTAAGATTGGTCAAGGCGTTGAAGCGTGAAAAGGTTACAAACAAACAAACACATTCAGTTCCCTCAGAAACGGCATCGAGCTATGCTATTTTCACGGGAAAAAAGTAGCCTATGTCCTTCCTCGTAACACAGGCTGCCTGCATGCCAAATTTCATTAAGATTGGTCAAGGCGTTGAAGCGTGAAAAGGTTACAAACAAACATACAAACAAACAAACATACAAACAAACAAACACATTTTCACATTTATAATATTAGTAAGGATTTCCCTGAATTAGGGCGACGATGGGACCTTAGTCGACCACGAGGGCCCAGTGCAGTTTGGTCGAGTTCACACACAACCTTCGAGTTTCTTCGCAGGCGTTTGCAGGTTTACTCATATTTCCTTCACCAAGCCTTTACCGTTAGAGCGTCGAATTAACGTACATATGAAATCGAAATTCGAAAACACATTCGAACTCGAGAATTCGAACCACGACCACGGTACGGTACGCGGTCGCCACTCGAGGATTTTATTACCCCAACGGCCATCTGATCGACTAGCTATGTGCCGCACTCACTGCCACTTACCGTACCGATCATACAAATAAACAATGGACAACCTAAAAATAAATTGTAAAGTAATCTGGATTTTTTACATTCTGTTTCTTTCTGAATGGGATACACTTTACAGATTACTAACTCACTCTTTATTATTCACAGCTTTTTCTAATGGAACTGGGTGGCACTTGGCATCCACTGCGAACTCGGCATCTGGAATTTTGGAAAATATCTTTGTTTCAGTATAATAAATATTGATACGGTAGACCATTGGTCAGCGCTCCTGCCTGCTAGGCCAAAGGTCGTGGGTTCGATTCCCATCCAGTGCAGACATTCGTGTGACGAACATGGTTGTTTGCTCTGTGTCCGTCTTTTTAATATCTATGATTGCGATGACGATAGCATCAAAAATATATAATGAACTCTTGATCACTAAAATGCCCTCCTACTGAAACTTTGAAAAAACTTACCCTTTTTTTATTCACAATTGGTAAGCCCTCGGCATCATCTCACCTGATAGTAAGTGACGATGATGCCGAAGATGAAAGCGGGCTTACCAAGATTCACCAACGCAATGGAGAACTGGCTATATTCTCTTCAAACCGGAAAACATCAATTTTGTTAATACTGATGTTTGGCGGCAATACTTAGATAAGACGGTGGTAGCTAGCCAGGCGGGCTTAGAAAATGCCCTACCACCAACCAAACCGAGTCTTACAAGATGACCCCACCGGGAATCGAACCCGCGACCTCCTGGTGTGAAGCTAATGAACTAATAGTCTAAGAGCGGGCCGTATGCAACCCTACCTCATCAAGTAGCAAGATGCGACCTATCTGGGGTGTTGCATATTAAAAAGGTAAGTCTTAAAGTACAGGGTTGCTAGGGTTGCTTAGGCGTAATGGAGCTTTTTGTACAGTAAGCAAAAAAAGATCATTTTCTTGGATGTAAATTACCTAATAGAGTAGACAGTTGGTACCTAGTACATTCGATACTTATCAAGAAGTGCCAAAATCTACAGGGTTGCCTCGCCCAAACCTGGCACTTTCGTGAGTCAGCCTAATTTTAGGGTGGCTATAAATTAATAAGCGGCCTGTATGCAACCCTACCTCATCGAGTAGCAAGATGCTACATATCTAGGGTGTTGCATATTAAAAAGGTAAGTCTTAAAGTAAAAGGTTGCCTTTTTTTTATTCATAATTGGTAAACCCTTGACAACATCTCACCTGGTGGTAAGTGACGATGTTGCCGAAGATGGAAGCGGGCTTACCAAGATTCCCCAATGCAACGGGGAACTGGCTATCTTATCTTCATGCCGGAACACACCAATTATGTCAACATTGATATTTAGCGGCAAGATTTAGATAAGATGGTGGTAGCTAGCCAGGCGGGCTTAGAAAATGCCCTACCACCAACCAAACCGAGTCTTATAATTGACCCCGCCGGGATTCGAACCCGCGACCTCCTGTGTAAAGTTAGTGAACTTTGCCTCTGGGCTACGGAGGCGGTTAAAAACGCCTGGGCGTAACCTGGAGCTTTTTGTACAGTAAGCAAAAAATGTACCATTTTTTTGGGTGTAAATTACCTCATCGAGTAGCAAGTAGGTACCTAGTACATTCGATAGTACTCATCAAGAAGTATCAAAACCTACAGGGTTGCCTCGCCCAAACCTGGCACTTTCGTGAGTCAGCCTAATTTTAGGGTGGCTAAAAATAATAAAAAAATACGTCATCGGGTAGCTAAATGAAACTCATGCCATTCGTTAGTTCTAGTGATACTGTTAATAAAAAAAAGGGTTGCCGGCCCTATACCTGGAGCTTTTTGTTAGTCGGCCGAGTTTTATGTTCAATTAAGATGCTCGATTATAACTACTAAACTAAGAAACCCTACTTAGCCGTAATAGTTTTTCCTTTAAACTGATTACATGTCTTACTTTTTTTTTAAAACATCAGATGTCCTGAAATAGCGGTTTAGCTGATAGGAGAGGGACACTTGACACTAACAAAAATTTGCACTTTAAAGCTTAATTTTGTCACAAACCGATCCCCGAATCGAAAAACAGTTTTAGCAAACCCTCAATAGTTTTGAAAGACCTATTTAGCAATACCCCACAAGATAGGGTACGTCAACGAAAAAAAATTTACCCCTTACTAATTATATTTATTTAATTTTTTTTAAAGATTTTATTGTACCACTTTGTCGGCGTGATTAATATGTATACCCACCCATGCCAAATTACAGCTTTCAAGTAGTAATAATCTCTGAGCTAAGCCACGGACAGACAGACAGACATGGCGAAGCTATAAGGGTTCCTTGTTGACTTCCGAACTTTAGTTATCCGAGTCAGCTCGTAAAAATAAATCAGTCCACTCTGATCGGGTGCCGATGTCAGTGCGTCCGGATCACGTGTTTACACTGTACGAGTAGCGTCCGAGTAGTCATCCGAGCGCACTCGGTCTCAGAGTACTCATATAGTGAAAACCGCGCTTTATGTCGCTAATGCAATCGACCAATCACGGCGCAAGGTCCCAGCGCAATTCAAATTACTCTACTACGCAGGTAAATCAGGTAGAAGTTTTCTGTGCCAAACAGTACAGTAGGGATGACGAATGCTAGTCATCTGATTTACTTTCTATCATCTGTCAAAAACGACATTTTGTTCTAAAAATGTTTGAAATACCTAGGAGTTACGTCATAGTTCATTTATTTTGTGATGTGAGCGTCATTTATGTACTCATTTTGTGATTTTGGCGAATTAAAAATCGAAGACTTGATGGAAAACAAAACGAGTAAAGTTTTCCGAAATTTAAGTAGGATGGCAATTTAGTGATCAAGAGTTCATACTTTATTTCTGATGCTGTCGTCATCCCTGTTACGCGTAAGCTTAGCAATTTGCATTTGTGTGAGTGATCGCCAAAGTAGTAGCATACCCCGCACACTACATACAACGGTCGTGAAATGACATTTCTAAAAATAAATTACGGAGCAAACAAAATCACGGCGAAATTCTATACGTTCGAAAACCAAACTATAACCGATCTGATTCAATCTGGGTGACGAGGGGGTGAGGTCGGAATCTAGAGAGCGGCAAGGAGTGTCCATATTGTATGTTATACTAATATATATACTTCGGTAGTAGGGAGGTGACGCATGAGGGACGGGCGACGCCTCAGGCCGGTTTTAAAAAAAACCTGTGTTAACTGGTTTAAACAACGCGCGGGACGCGCTGCACCACTTGTCCGTATTTTAGACTGTCTGTGTGCACTCATACAAATGCAAAGCTGAGCTTATGCCGCGAGAACTGTACCGCATTTAGTGTGCATAATACATTATTTCTAAACTCACCATACAAAAATCCCATTCCGGAATTAACGTTCTTCTTCAAAAACGACTCCGCCGACACCAAACTTTTAAACGTATCCATGATGCTATTGACATAGAGCGCTTTTTCCTTCGTGTGCAGTATGGGAACGCCGTAGGAGATATCTTCGGCGAGGCGGGGAGAAGACCGGTGAGCGAGGCTTGTGTAGGCGTCTATTACCATTAGCTTGCGACGGGAGGGGATCGATATTTCTGAAAGAAAATACGACTTTAATTAGGCTCACAGCTTAACATCCATATGTGTCTACTCAATATTTATAGCAAAGTTTGGATTCAATCCAGCATGTAGTTTTTATATCAAAGCGGAACTACGTTTGTATAGAAACTCGAGCCTCCTTACCCTTGAGAAGGTGTATAAGGCAAATTGAAAGTTTTAGAAATGATTTATCTAAATCATGCTTAGTTTATACATTCCTATATATAAACATGAGATCCGACTCGAGAGCTGACCCTGAGCAAAAACACGATTGCTCGAAATTTCCTCGAAATACAAAACTTTTTTTGTTTTTAGTTTTTATTTTTGATTAATTCTGTTCAGAACCAATGTTTATTCACCCCGCGACTTACTGATGACCGCGGCCGCTCGCATGATGACGATAAGCGGCCTGCGCCAGAGTAGCGAGGGGAGAGCGGGCGGACGCGACGGCTCTGAGAGCGATGCCGCCGGCGGCCCCGGCAGTTACTTATACAGGCGCTTGCCGCGACACGCGCGTCGCCGGCCGTGAACTCGTAAGCCCTAAGAGAGGCGCGGGCCACGGGGTTCCCGGTTTATTTTTGTGGGTCGTTAGCAGCGTACTGCGCTTTCAAATAATTTCTATTCACCGTCAATTCTGTGAGTCCTGAATTTTGTGCCATGTTGGCCAGGATTCCAGAGACGCACCTTTTTAGTACTTACGGGAGTGTATGAACCCTACCTATTGTAGTAGGACAATAGTTATAGTGTAGGCGTGTTGTGACAGACTTTGGGTTTTCTTCGATTACCACGCGGTTTTGTAAATCTATTATAATGCCATAGTGACTTTATACCAAATTAATCCGGCATTTGTAGTTTTAATTGACCGCGCCCTAATTGAATAAGTGTTATTGAAAACGCGTTGGATTATCGGTTTAAGCGTCGTGATTTGTAGTGATTTTGTACACGATTCGTGGCTAAATTTGACCGCGTTGTGCATTGAACCCTGAATAGATATATGTACCTAATAAGTGGTTGACCCGTGACACGAGTATTGTGAACCACCTACCAGTGCCGGCCGTCCACAGTATCTCGAACAGTACCTTTGCAGTGAAGATTGGAGGTTAATGTGGCTTAAAAAAACACACAGTCACATATATGCATACATAACACACACACTTAACTCACTTGGTTGCCAGCAACATTATGGTCACCAAGCGACCTATCGGAGGAAATTAAATCGCGTCGGTCTCTGGTGAATATAATATAAGTTTGTTATCTTTGTTTTAACCGCCTCCGTAGCTCAGAGGAAAAGTTCACTGGCTTTACACAGGAGGTCGCGGGTTCGATTCCCGGCGGGGTCAATTGTAAGACTCGGTTTGGTTGGTGGTAGGGCATTTTCTAAGCCCGCCTGGCTAGCTACCACCATCTTATCTAAGTCTTGCCGCCAAATATCAATGTTGATATCATTGGTGTGTTCCGGCACGAAGATAAGATAGCCAGTTCCCCATTGCGTTGGGGAATCTTGGTAAGCCCGCTTCCATCTTCGGCAACATCGTCACTTACCACCAGGTGAGATGTTGTCAAGGGTTTACCAATTGTGAATAAAAAAATTAAAAAAAAACCTGTAACCATTTCTGGTTCCGTATTGTTTATTTAATTAGATAGCAAATGTATGTATTTAACGTTCTAGTGTTAGCTCGCGGGAGCTACCATCAGATACATACATCTCCTTAGTGCTTAAGGCTGTTATTTAACGATGTTAAGGGTCGCCGTGTCCCGTATATTGTGGATATTTTGAGTCCCCAAGACAGCTGCGTTACTGTTCCTCCTGCTAATAAGCCTAGCTTTGTATCGGTTGTAGTAAATTGTACCATAGCTAGCCGAATTTAAGCACTGAACCCCCAGCGCCGCGTACTGCGGCCGAGTTCACGTCCCCACCAATGGGCTTAAGACACGAAAATTCAATGGGCCCAGCACGCGTCTTGGTTTAGGCCCACTGGTGTCGAACGGCGGCGCGAACAAATTCAATCAAAACTCAATTTTTGCTGCGCCCGCTGTGTTTTTCAAGCAGGATTATAAGTTAGAAATCGTGCGAAAGCGATGAGGACATACCTTTCGTTTTATACCCTCTCATAATGGTCTTCTATAATGAATAGAAAATTAGTAAGTAATTAATGATTAGGCGGTAAATATTATAATCCACAGATAACGATTTTGAGTTATCGTAATTTTTAAACGACTTCAAAAAAGGAGGAGGTTCTAAAATCGACTGTATGTTTTTTATCCATCGTATGATAGCGTTGCAGGCTTAGCAGTCACTGCCAACTTACTATAGGAGGCTATAGGTACAATAACTTTCTGAATCAACATGTATGGATGGGTAGGCCTACATGTAAATCTGTGGGTTTACCTAATATTACATCACTAATTGGGCTAATCATAAAACGTAAGTATTAAACATGGGGCAATAAAACTGAGTGGTGGTGTAGGACATTGGGGCAATAAAGTTCTGGAGTGGCGAACGCGCGGTAGACAGGCCTCCCACTCGGTAGACCAACGACCTGGTAAAGGTCGCGGTAAGCATGAGGGCAGCGTAGGTTCGGTTTTTTTTATCCTTGGGGAAGCCTATGGTTAGCAGTAGACGTCTCGGTTAATATTATGATGATGGTGCTAAAATTGGATGGTTTATTTACCTCCAGTAGAAAGCAGCTTCTCAATGAACTCCGGTCGCAGTGTGGAAACCAGGTGATGTTTCTTCGCCCGATCCAGGGTCAAAAGGGAGAACACCAGATCCAGCCAAACTGTGGGCTTGGACATTTCCTCCTCTTCCAACGTTGTTGCTGCCTGGGCCAAAAAAAAGGATAAATAAATATTCAGGAACAAATCACACATGGTAATCTGACCCCTACCAGTATTCTAACCAGTATTCTCTGTATTGTATAATTTAATTATTTATTAGGTACTTTTTTATTATAACAGCTCATATACGTCCCCACCGAGGGGCTCGAGCCTACCCTGAATCAGGGCGATTAGGCCTTAGTCGACCACGCGGGCCCAGTGCGGGTTGGTCGACTTCACACCCAACCTTCGAGTTTCTTCGCAGGCGTGCGCAGGTTTCCTCACGATGTTTTCCTTCACCGTTAAAGCAATCGGTAAGTATATGTACGTAAGTTTTTGAAAAACTCATTGGTACATTGGCCGTCCAGTTTTGAACCCGGTACCTCTGGTTAGATGGACCGAGTCGTTACCGGTTGAGCCACCGACGCTTCATTATTATTCATTCATTAGGTACTTAGTATGTAGTAATTATTTATTACTTGAGGGGTATCTAGGCCAGCACATCAAGCTTGACACTCGTAGTTCGATTCTGATCCATACGCGTACGATGTGCTGGCCTTTGTACATGAAACATTGTAAAAAAAATAATGACATCACAAATAATTTTTAATATCGAGCAGAATGTATGTTTCATTTCGATAGTCATCAAAATGTCAATTTTTATGCCACTGTGAATGTCAGAATGAAGATTTTCACACTTCTACATGTTTTTACCCGAGTAAGACTTCTTACACTGGGTAGTTCATTATTGGAAAAATCTGAATAAGGTACCTCCCATTCAGAAACAAATCAATTGTCAGTTTACCTATACCTTTATTATTTGCTACTAAGCAAGCTTAGTGTGTATTACGCCGGATGGTAAAGGCAAAATATATATTTTAGTACTAACATACAGTATGGACACTTCCTGCCACTCTCTAGATTGTGACCCCCCCTCGTCACCCAGATTCGTTACAGTTTGGTTGTCGAACGTATAGGATTTCGCCGCCAAATGTAATTTCTGGCCCGTTGTATGAAGTGTCCAGGGTGTGGTAAATGCTTCTCAAGAAAGTATGCACAGCGTGGCTGTACAATTTATTTTTTTTAACTTGAGATAGGATTTCATTCCACGTGATTACCCACTAAGAAGAATCCTTCTCCTTCCGGGTGCTCAAATTAAAGCGTAGCCAGAGTAAATGCGGCGCTAGCCACGTCTCTGGCACGGTAGAGCGTGCGGCGCGCGCACACCCGCTCGCGAAGCGTACTGTGAGTACACCCAGAAAGACCGACCGGACTGTTATCATTTTTCCAAAGATGCCACCGTGGGGGTGGAAACTCATCACTTTAATGACGTCATAACAATGACGCTTTTTTACACTCTCAGACACCTCAGCAAGGTCGACAGTTTACATAAAGTCACTATGATAGAACTTTAAACACATTTGATGACATCGCCAATTATTTTTGTACTCACTTTTAATGACATCACTGGAGAGAATAAATCCTTTGTGGGACAATGCTCACTCATGTATAACAAATTACCCGATGATGTGTTAAATTTGTCAGAAAAACAGTTTAAAAATTGTATCAAAAGAACTCTTTGTAGAAAAGGTTATTAAAAAACATCCGAATATTTAAATGACAATAATGTATGGGTAGACAGTGTTTCTTCTATCAACACTACTAATCATGTTTAATAGTTATAAAATGATGACCAACCTTACAATTGATGTGGAAGCGATGAGACATGACAAGTCTAGTACTTCTTTTAATAAATATGTTTATGTTAGCATTGACATGAGTGGTGCATGCTCGCTTAAATGTTCGTGCGGATGGTGGCGCATCGGGAGCCGGGTCGTTCCTTTCCCTCTAATATGGTTGATGGGAGCGATGGCTGACTCTCGCGTTATACTCGTGACCGAGTGCTGTCCGTGTGAACTGGCCTAATCTTGTAAAATGCATTCAATCTGGTTTATATCAAGGATTTAATTTTGACGTTATTAACTAATTATTGTTTATTTCTTGATTCGTCACAAATGACATTATTATTATTTTATGACTATCAGAAAGAGTGTAATTTGTACCTATTTTGAATAAATATATTGAATTGAATTGAATTTATTTTTTGACACTTAGTCGACACGATGGTCGCAGTTTTTTTCTGAAATCTAATGTGCATGATTTAACAACTGACCTCAATCAATCCTTCACCTTCCGGGGGCACAAAATCAAGCGTAGCCAGTGTAAGTGCGGCACTAGCCACGTCGTCGGCGCGGCACAACGACCGGCGAGCGCGCACCCACTCGCACAGCGCGCTCAGGCACGCCTCGCAGCGCCATTTTAGCAGCCCCAGCGAGACTAGTATAGAATTTACAACAGCTACTTTGTCTTTGTTCGAGGGTAGGCATTGGATTATGTCGCTGAAACGGAAAAATATAGATTTATAGTAGTTTTAACCGCCTCCGTAGCTCAGAAGCAAAGTTCACTGGCTTTACACAAGAGGTCGCGGGTTCGATTCCCGGCGGGGTCAATTGTAAGACTCGGTTTGGTTGGTGGTAGGGCATTTTCTAAGCCCGCCTGGCTAGCTACCACCATCTTATCTAAGTCTTGCCGCCAAATATCAATGTTGACATCATTGGTGTATTCCGGCATAAAGATAGAAAGCCAGTTCCCCATTGCGTTGGGGAATCTTGGTAAGCCCGCTTCTATCTTCGGCATCATCGTCACTTACCATCAGGTGAGATGATGCCAAGGGCTTACCAATTGTGAATTAAAAAAAACTGGAAAAAACCACGCATCCGTGAACGGATATCGCGCCATAAAAATTTCATGACGAATTTACTATGGCCACTTCCTTTGTGGAAGGTAGGCTTTGCATTATGTTGATCGAATGTACGAATAGAATATGGAGGTTCTTTGCACAAATATGTTATGTATACGAACGTCGGTGGCATAATGGCAGGGCCCCTACCTCCTATCCGGAAGGTCGTGGTTCCAATCCTGCCACGTACCAATGTGTTTTAGAATTTCTATTTTATATGTACGTTTATCCGATGCTCTTACGGTGAAGGAAAAACATCGTGAGGAAACCTGCACACACCTGCGAAGAAACTCGAAAGTTGTGTGTGAAGTCGACCAACCCGCACTGGGCCCTCGTGGTCGACTAAGGCACGATCGCCCTAATTCAGAGTAGGCTCGAGCCCCTCGGTGGAGACATATATGAGCTGGTACATATATGTTATGCATAAGATATTTTTTAAACTCATCAAGATTGGTCTGACTATGTAAACTAGACAAGTTCCACATAGATCCGTCCAATTTTAAATGGGAAATCATAAAAGGAACAGCTTGCCCACAAATGGAAAAAATAATCATTCGAAATGTGCTTCATTAAATATTTAAAACTGACTTGACATACTCTTTCTAATGGACAACATACAGCTTTAACTGGCAAGTCTAGAATAATAAAATTCTGCGTAGGAGTTCTTTATAAAATTATCAGATGAGCAGTTGAGCACTAATAAAGGACTATTTAAAAATTAAGAACAAACGAGCTGCAAGCGGTTTGAGCAATGCACACCCTCATAAAAGCTTATCGGTTTATAAGTTGATAAAAGTTGAAAAATACTGTTTGACAATATTTTAACTTACTTGCAGAGTCGATCTAGCAACACCGGATCAGGGAAGTTCAACGAAGCCATGCAGAAGAGCAAGTCAGCTGATTTCTTTAGGTCAATCACCTCTGTCTGTTTCGTGATGTTGTTTGCGAGCGCCCGGAGGAGCGGTGTGCTGCGTCTACCCTTCTGTTGTAGGGCTTTCATCACCTGTAAGTTGATAAAAGAATATGACAGCGTCCAAAATAAAAACTATGTAGGAACAGTGTGCTTTCCTACTCTTCGAGAGCAAACCGGCGCCGTTGGTTCAACTGTTGATGATTAGAAATGATACTAATAGCGATAAAATTTGAATAACACGTTCTAGATGACGACGTTTATATTTTTTCAGGGTCGGCATGATTAAAACATGTTGTTTTAAAACAGTGTTTGAAACAGTTTAAATTTAAGCCGTGTTTATCACACGTTTAAAAAAACAGATTAAAACAAGTTTGTATGAAACAATAAGAAAAAAACAATCATTAAAACTACTTTTCATGCCGAATGAATGGATATAGTGATAGTGATAGTGATAGATGTGTAAAAAATATAATAAAAATAAATAAAATATAAAATTAAATTAAATTAATATTTAGGAGTCTAAATAGCTTGACATTAAATCAGTTGAGTGTATGCTATTGCTGTTATATTTTTGAACTTATATTGGCATTGTAATTAAATAAAACATTATTTTTGTGACAAGTAATTTATTCAATCAAAGATCTAAGTACCAGGACCAGGAATTATATGGGACAATACAACTTCTACTTTTGAAATATGCATTAGAATATTCAAAATTTCAATTTCAAATCAATCAAAATCATAACAACTTTAATTATGAAAAAAACACTAGTTATTATAAAATCAAAATTGTGTGTCATACATAAGTTATTCCCCGCCAGTAAAGTCCCGTTAGGAAAGTCCCTTATGTCGGCTGTCTAAAGAAAGTAATTCAATGGAATAGCATTCATAGTTCATAGATAATTCCCCGCCGGTATGAGTCCCTATTTCGCCCAATACGTACTACGGGGTCGAGAAAGTAAAAACATTATTCATCTCAGTCTAGAAGAGATATTTGCTTATTTAGCGATTTGATTGCCTACCCCAAAAATCTTTAAATTGATTTAATATTTTCAAATCTAAGAATTTTATTCTGTTAGCAGATACAGCGCAATGGGAAGTCTTCTTATCGGGCATGTCCTCATATCTGAGGGTCTGGACCATCGTGGGGAGCTCATGCCACCACGGCTCTCCAGGCCGCCCAATCTTCAGAACGGTGAATCAGAACGGCCTGCAGTGTCATCCTAGTCATTTCCTTAACCGCAGATAAGCTTTTTCAAGCAGTCCGATCCACTCCTGACCGTGTGCCCAAAGAATTTGAGAACACAGTGAGGATTAAGTCTATAGACTTTGCAGGCCAGCATTCACCGTGGTCAAGATCAAGTGGCCTGGTGAGCTGTGGTGGCACACTTCATACAACAGCCCAGAAATGACATTTCAAGAAAGGAATGACGGAACAAACAAAATGGCGACGAAATCCTATACGTTCGACAACCAAACTGTAACCAATCTGGGTGACGAGGGGGTGAGGTGGCAATCTAGGGAGCGGCAGGTAGTGTCCATACTGTATGTTAGTACTAATATATATACTTTGCCACGATGGTAACCCTCTTCAGACATGAGAACATGACGGAGAAGAACAACATTATTATTTTACAAAAAATGTGTGTGCGTTTGACTACATCTTACCTGATGGGAAGGGGCGCTGTATAGTTTTATTTATTTAAAATCAATTTCTTAAACCTAAAAACTTTTAGGTACAAGCAGACATAATTATACTATATAAAAGGAGGTAGATAGAGTACATGCTTCCTAAAAATGAAGCAAATAAAAAGATGCCAATTGCCATCTCTTTTCTTAGCAGCATTCGGTGCGACGGAAGGGAAATACCTTTAATATTGTGTGTGTAAATAGGTCCAAATTTCAAATGTTGTTTTGTTAGTGCATAACCCATCTATGGTAACAAATCTCTGGGACCTGGGTACAAGGTTTTAATATTGCATTGTCACGCGATTGCATGCATATGCAAAATTTCAGCTCAAACGGAAACCGGGAAGTGGGTCAAATTTAACTGGCAAGATTTCATTACAGACACGGGGACAGGTAAAACTAAAAAAATCTAAAAACTAAAAACGTTTACATACGCATATACATACACATACGCATGCAAAATTTCAGCTCAATCGGAAACCGGGTAGTGGGTCAAATTTAACTTGCAAGATTTCATTACAGGCACCGGGACGAGCCCCTCGGTGTGGACGTATATATGAGCTGATATGATGGATTGTGACAGTAATAAAATAGGGATGACGAATGCTAGTCATCTAAATTACTTTTTATCCTATGTCATAAACGACAATGTGTTCTAAAAATATTTAAAATATCTAGGCGTGACGTCGAAATCGAAGACTTGATGGAAAACAAAACGAGTAAGGTTTTTCGAAGTTTCAGTAAGAGGGCAATTTAGTGATCAAGAGTTCATAATTTATTTCTGATGCTGTCGTCATCCCTATTGTATTTGTACTACGGTGTATCCTAGACTCCTAGTTATTTATTAATTTTTGAAATGGAACGCTGTAGGTTTCATTAGGGACAATAAAATAAATAAATAATTGATGTGATGATAAAGTACCTATAAAGCGGAGAAGAATTTATTTCAAAAGGTGCTTTCTACAGTTTGCAAATAGCAAAGTTATTTAACATACCTTAACCATCTGAGGCAGTGACAAATTCATGATCAGCCTCGCAGCTTCATCGTCACCGGTTATCCCCAGCACCGTCCCCAGATCCTCGGCCATGGTAAGCGAGTTCACGGCCTGAGAGGTGGGCGTTCTGGCCAGGATGCGGCACAGCTTCAGGAAACGGGGATCCTTCTCGAAGTCTGATAGTTTCACCTTGTTGTTGCTCGACCACTCTGATAGCACGGACACCATCTGGAAATCAGTTATAGTAACTCTTTCTAGTCTCCTCCATTCACAAATTATTCTATCTAGTTTCTTCTGATTTGTTTTATTATTATTGGTGACGACGAGCTAGTCAATGTCAAGCTCCAAAGCCTTGAGCATCGCCGCAAAGTCGCCTGTCTATCGGTATTCTATCGAATTTATTTCGGAGAGTGCGCACTAGAACTTCACGACCTCATTCCCCCGGCTCCATTCCACCGTCGGTCAACGAGACGCAGAGAGGGGTTGCACCCCTTTGTTGTTTATGTTCCACCTTTTCGCACGAATCGTTACGCTTCTTCATTTACTATGCGTACAGCGCAGGAGTGGAACTCCTTGCCTGCGTCAGTGTTTCCCGAGTTCCTATAATTTGGGGATCTTCAAGGCAAGAGTGAATAGCCATTATTTGCGTTTGCATCACTTACCATCAGGTGAAATGCAGTCAAACGCACTCAAATTTTCAATAAAAAAAGTTCTGGCAGTGGGATTTGCCACCCCCAACCTCCGACAACCGGGACTAGGCCCCTGTGTGTGGAATATGGCCTACCTTCCAGAGGTTGGGCCGAGACCCCCGTGCCCCAGCAATGTTATCAAATTTGTCATCATCATTATCATATCAGCCGAAAAACGTCCACTGCTGGACAAAGGCCGCCCCCGACGATTTCCACGACTGATTGTTGTACTCTTCAGTCTTCTATATAATCTGCGCAGCGTATGTATGTGGTCTATGGTACTAAAGCCTATTCGGAAACCGGTTTGTTCGGGAGGCTGGAAGTCGTCAAACCTGCGTGCGAGACGATTCGTAATGACTCTCGAAAACAGCTTGTAGACATGGCTCAGAAGTGAGATGGGTCTGTAGTTCTTCAGCAAGGTGTTGTCACCCTTTTAGAAGAAAAGCACGACCACACTTTATCCCTTGGGTATAACGGAATTAAATAACTTCTGAAGAGCTTTAAGTATCAAATTTGTGTGTGCAATTATCTATCAAAATTAAAGTTTGTTTTAATGCAGTTGGCTTGACTAGATTTATTTTTTTATCCACAATTAATAAGCCCTTGGCATCATCTCACCTGATGGTAAGTGACGATGATGCTGAAGATGGAAAGCGGGCTTACCAAAATTCCCCAACGCCATGGGGATCTGGCTATCTTATCTTCAAGCCGGAACACATCAATGCTGTTAACAATGATGTTTGGCGGCAAGACTTATATAAGATGGTGGTGGCTAGCCAGGCGGGCTTAGAAAATGCCCTACCACCAACCAAACCGAGTCTTACAAAGTTGACCCCGCCGGGAATCGTACCCGCGACCTCCTGGTGTGAAGCGAATGGACTAACTATTACGCCACAGAGGTGGTTAAAAGAATTTTAAGAAAAAAAAAACAACTGATGGCAACCTACACTCATCTAGCCTTCCTTATTGGTTTAGTAGTTTCCAGTACCAAAAATAAATTATAAAATTTATAAAATATTATTCAGCAAACCGGTGGCGTAAAAAACTAACGGTTAGGGCCCCAACCTCCCATCCGGGAGGTCTTGGTTTGAATCCTGCCACGTACCAATGTGTTTTCGAATTTTGATTTCATATACGTTTATCCGACACTCTTACGGTGAGGAAACCTGAACATGAAAATATCTTGGGGAAACCTGCACACGCCTGCGAAGAAACTCGAAAGGTTGTGTGTAAAGTCGACCAACCTGCACTGGGCAAGAGTGGTTGACTAAGGCTCGATCGCTCTAAATCAGGGTAGGCTCGAGCCCCTCTATGGGGACGTATATGAGCTTATATTATGATGATGATTCAGTAAATAGCATACCATAGTTATAGTTAGTTATAATTAGGGGCGGGCTGGTTTCCGCAACCAGATCCAATGTTAGCAGAGAGTACCTTTTATAATATCTGAAAACCTTACTTGTTATGACTCTTTCATAAATATTATATTTAAACATTACTTCATCAAAAACTTATCATATTTGTGAAGTCATATTTGTGTAACATAACTAATTTTCGAACAAAATATCATTTTTCACAATTATAAAAAGCAACTGATTTGACTGAGTGGCTCATGTCTGTCTGTCTGTGTGTAAGTCTGTACATATTATTGTATTAGTACACGGGTGGGCCGATTTTAATGCGATTTTCTTTATATTTGAAAACAATATTAACCAAAATAAAAGTTAAAAAAAACTAAAAACCGACTTCAAAATGAAATTTACTCACAAGTATGAAATGATATTATTATACTTAAATACGCAACATTAAGCAAAATAACGAAATCAAAGATGGGCACGAATTAAATCAGGGGCTTAAATTTTTTTTGATGTTTTTTTGAGGTTTTTTTGACTTACGTAACAAATGTTTTCGATTCGATGGTTTGCTGACACCAACCTCAAATAAAATTTTAAGCCTCTAATTTAATTCGTACCCACCTTTGAACCTTTGATTTCGTTATAGTTAGTTAATGTTGTGTATTTAAGTATAATAATATTATTTCATACTTTTTAGTGAATTTCATTTTGAAGTCGGTTTTTAGTTTTTTTAACTTTTATTTTTATTTTCTTTATTTTTAGTGATAATGCTATCTATCTCACAACGTCAAACCTAATCACCTACTCACCAATAAGCATTATCAAATCATAAAACATGTGTTTCATTAACAGATACAAAGTCCTGTGGCTTCCATCATCATCTCAGCAGCGTGAAAGTTAAGGAGTTAAATCGTCCATCATCAGCTCATCTGAACAACCTGAAAGAATACAACTATCGGTCTACGCATACCTACGTATAAATATCTATGTACAATTTTCAAAAGAATTTTCCTCCAACCTTCCTTCATCAGTTTATCAACATGAGATGATGACTAACAGACGCAAGTATTTTAATTCATAGCTTTAGAAAACATATGAATCACGTAATAAGTGCCTATAAAATTTGAGGGTTGCCCTCGATTTCCCTGGGATCCCATCATCAGATCCCGACTTGGTGACAATGGGACTCCCTCGGGAGTATACTCTTTCAAATAAGAAAAGAATTCTGAAAATCGATCCACAATTGACGGAGAAATCGGTGAACATACATTAAAAAAATAAATACAGTCGAACATAGAACCTCCTCCTTTTATGAAGTCGGTTAAAAATGGTTTTAAGCCGTGTTCGAAAGAAATCCATTTATCAATTCAGCCATCCATGGAGATGGACAACTTCTCGCAGATAGAGGGGTGGTACTATGAAATTATTAAAATAATGTAACACCAATAAGGTGGCATAAAAAATCAAAATGCCGGAAAACCAAATGGCCACCAAAAGTGAAGTTGCTCCAATTTTGCTGAAATTTGGTAGGGGGTTTTGGATTTCACAAATTGTTATCTGCACTTCGGTGTGCAATACTTAGAACAACTTACAACAAACCATAGCCTGTACTCAACTTTGCTTGAGTACAAATGCTATGGTTTGTAGTATAATAATGACAACACACCTTAAGTGCATGTTTCCGGGAAACCACAGGGTTCTCAGCCACCAACAGTAGGCTGTTCACATCGCTCGCTTTCTGTATCTGAGTGTCTAACTTCTGCGTGCGACTGATCTTCGCCGACTTTGGACTCTGCTTCTGTATCTCGCTCTCCGGAGCGCTTAGAGTGGCGAATGCTGCCGCGATGAGGCCTGGAGGTGTATTGAAATATATTAAGAATGGAATCAGGTGACAAAAAATTACAGTGTTGACTTAAAAGTATGATGTAAAGTAAGATAAACCAGTAGTATTTTTGGTTAGTGTAAGTAAAAAAAATACACTTATTGAAGGTCGAATTATTTGGTACCTAATAAAAAATTGTAACAACGCCCCAGGCAGAATTTTCCCAATGTTTCGGGAAGTGTAAGCGAACACTAGTGAGTGGTAGTAGGCGTGGCACATAGCTCTTAGAACAGATGGCAGTTGAGGCAGTAAAGCTCTCGAGTGGCGACCGCGGACTGGAAGACGTAGCGTAGGTAGGCCTCCAACACAGTGGACCAGCGACCTGGTGAAGGTCGCGGGAAGCCGCTGGATGCGGGCAGCGCAGGACCAGTCGTCGTGGAAATCCTTGAGGGAGGCCTCTGTCCAGCAGTGGATGTCTTTCGGCTGATTTTTTTATTATTAAAAATTTGAGTGCGTTTGACTGCAACTCACCTGATGGTAAGTGATGATGCAGTCGAGGATGGTACACGCAAACTCAAATAATGCTTATTCACTCTTGCCTTGTAGATCCCCAAATTATAGGAATCGGGAAACACTGACGCAGGCAAGGAGTTCCACTCCTGCGCTGTACGCATAATAAATGAAGAAGCGTAACGATTCGTGCGAAAAGGTGGAACATCAACAACAAAGGGGTGCAACCCCTCCCTGCGTCTCGTTGACCGACGGTGGAATGGAGCAGGGGGAATGAGATCGTGAAGTTCTTGCGCGCACTCTCCGAAATGAATTCGATAGAATACCGATAGACAGGCGACTTTGCGGCGATGCTCAAGGCTTTGGAGCTTGTCATTGACTAGCTCGTCGTCACCAATGAGTCTCCGTGCGCGTGATATGATGACTACTTAGTATAAAGGTCCGCTCAACTCAGAATAAAGTAGGTGCGCTGTGCAGGCTATGGAGGAAACAATACTACTGTTGTGCAGCATATGACAGATTTTTCGGGCGTTCCTCACACACCGTGCACCTACCTAAAGGTGCGTACAGACTAGAAGCAGCCTCAAGGTGATCAGCCTCGCCACGCACGAGTCGCACTGAGTTTTATTCGGACGTACTCTGAAGCAACGTGCCTCGCGTCGAGCGCTGCACCATGCACAGTGGCATCCTGCCTCATCCCGAAGCTGACTCTAGTCTGTACACACCTTTATCCCTTCACAGTTAGCATGAGGCGTACACAAAGTTGTTCGTCTACGCTCGGTGTCAGCTTAGAACAAATGAATACTTGGTTGCGAGATATCCTAATGCTACTGTTGCAGTTGAACATCATCATATCAGGCCTCCCAAAGGATTTCCACAACCACCAGTCCAGACTAACCACCCCGTTGAATAAAGGTTGCGAGAGGTCACTGGATGCGGGAAGCAGTTATACATAGTAGATAGAAGAATCTCTAGAAGATCTAGTGGAAATGGCTGTATATAAACCAACGCCATGTAAAAAATGTACAAAAATAACAACATTAAAAAACATAATCCGACTACTTAAATATATGATGTGCTTATAGCTTTTTAACACATTTGCTGTCCTCTGTCCTACTGTCCTAATGATTAATGATGGAAACAAAAGTAACTGAAAAGCCGGTGCAGCATACATGTTAAGATAAACAGTGTAAGAAGGCAAGAGTGAATAGGCATTATTTGAGTTTGCTTGTACCATCCTCGACTGCATCATCACTTACCATCAGGTGAGTTGCAGTCAAACACACTCAATTTTTTTATAAAAAAAACAAGCTTTGTGTATACTAAACTACATGAATTCTATAACAAACAGTAAAGCGATAGATATAAAATAAAACAGTAGTAATTTGAATCAAAAAAGAAATAAACTAACGGTTAGGGCTTTTGTGCTTTTGCAGATCAATTCTGAACAAAACTTGCCACAAAGTCAGAGCTGAAATGAAACTATTATGCAATTGCAATGTCTGAGGAATCAACTAAGAAAATTATATTTTTTTTTACGAACATGTCATTGTGTATGACTAAACTTATAAAAGAAAAAAATTATTAAGAGATCATACATTTTAATAAAATGTAACAGCCACGCTGTACATACTTTCTTGCGTATTTTCATCATCTGGTGTAGTCGGGAATACAAAAAAACAACAATAAACATTACGCTTACCTAGTAGCAATAAAGAGAGTTGTATTCGATTTATAAAAAAAATACTAATGATTTGAGTTTTTATGGGAGGTACCTTATTCACATTTTTTCCTAAATTGTAGTGCAACAGGCCTTATTAATTCCTTGTTATTCATAATGTTTGATCAAAATCGTTAGAGCAATTTTTCGGAAACACACAACCTTAATCTTTCTCAGAATAACGAACTAAAATGTATTGTAGGCTATAAAAAAGTAATAGATACATACAGAGTTTAGAGCCATTTTTGAGAAAAAAAATTACTATAGTGGAAACCCTAAATATCAAGATAAGGGAAATTTAAAAAAAAACAGCTGACGATACAAAATTAATATTGCCCTAACCCTAAAGAACTAGCTAGAGCACCGGACGGACGCACAGACACATACTTTTTATTATAACACTATTAGTGCATTCTACCTTGTATATTATATGGATGTCAAACATGGGCACTAATAGAGCAACTACTATTTTTTTTTTCTCTCTCTAATAACAATAATATGTTACATTAACGTCCTATAGGTGGAAACTTATAATGGCTATGTTATTTTGCTATCTAGTTCTCTATAATGATGTTAATTAGCTGTAAGTTTTCCTAATAAATAAAAATAAAATCAAAGTCTGCCAAAACAGTATAGAAAGAAGGACAATAGGACTTCAAAGAAAGGACAAGGTGAAATTACAAGAAGTAAAATGTAGAACAAAATTTAAAAGTGGACATGGCGATGGACAGGACAATTGATAAGAGAGGAGAAATAAAAATTGACTAAACTAATAACAGAATGGTATCCAAGAGATAGCAAAAGAAACAGAGGAAGAAAGATTAAGAAATGGGAAGATGACATCAAGAAAATAGCTGGTCGCAAAGAAATCTAATTGAAAATCGTTGGAGGATGCCTTAGTCGGCAGAGAAGCTGTTGAAGAACAGCAACTTACTAGTTGGTTACTACCGCCAATATCCAAAAAATTTAAAAAATATATTTACTAATTGGAAATACGAATAAAAAGCCATACAAATAAAAAAATATAAAAGAACAGAAATAAAGGCTTATTTTATGTATTAGTGTAAGACAATCAATCCCCATCAAAATCTCAACTTCGATATTATTATTTTTTGCCATCACAATACGCGTTTTTCCAGTAAATCTAACCAGCTTCACTAGATGGCGCTAGTAAAAACCTAAGAATAAAATTGTTTGTCATGAATCTGCAGGATACCCAACTTCTCACCAACTTACAGTAAAAGTATTGTGTTTGTGCCCATTGGGATTTTCTCAATGAATAGTTATAGATAGATTGTGAATTTATAGTTATTAAAACTTTTTTGTGTTTTTCTACCGAGGAGTGGGTACCTATGATCCTTTCTTTTTGAGGGCCTATTTTATTTTGTATGGTGTGTGTACAGCGCCATCTGTTATGTTTCAAAACATCTAAATTTTAAAAGTTATAAAAATGCATATTGATCCACCAGTTTTTTTTTATTCACAAGTAAGTTTTTGATGGCCAATTTTTTATGAATCCTTTTATGTAATGAATAGATTTAAAACATCCACTTTTCATTTTCCTCAAACAATCTATGTTACTAATCATAATATATCAGCTCATATGTGTCCCCACTGAGGGGCTCGAGCCTACCCTGAATGAGGGTGATCAGGCCTTAGTCAACCACAGTGAGGGTTGGTTGACTTCACACGCAACCTTCGAGCTTCTTCGCAGGCGAATGCAGGTTTCCTCACAATGTTTTTCTTCACCATAAGAACTCACGCAAAATGGGCGCAATGGTCGCCTGGTTGCGGAAATCAGCCCGCCCCTAACTTCAACTTCACCATAAGAACGTCAGATAAATGTACATATGAAAATCGAAATTCGAAAACCATTGGTAAGTGGTACATAAACAACTATTCAATGGAAGGAGACATGAGAATACATAGTATGGCAGGGCAGATTACACTAGTTAGTTGTTGACGTTAGGCCAATTTACAATCTAAATATTAAAATGGTCATTTAGTATAAAACATCACATCACTGATTATTACTAATCTTTGTTTTTAATGTAAAACATCACTGATTGTGTTAATCAGTGATGTTTACATTAAATGAGCATGTTAATATTTAGTTAGTAAATTGGCCTAACGTCAACGAACTAACTAGTTTAATCTGCCCTGCCATACTGCATATTCTCATGTTTCCTTCTATTGAATAGTTGTTTATTCAAACAAATTAAAATTATAAGTTTTTTAACTACTTGACTGATTTCCATAAACGGTTTCATCTCATTGACATCAATACTGTCAACAACCCACCACTAGACTACTGTTTGCACACTTAAAGAGTCTACAGGAGGCTCGAGTTTCCATACAAACATAGTTCTGCTTTAATACAACAACTACATGCCGGATTGAATCCAAACTTTGTAAATATATTGAGTAGACACATATCGATGTTTGTAATTAGGTTTCATCATAGTAAATTTTAATGCAACTAAATGAAGGCTTAAAATAGTTTTGTACTGAAAGTTTAAAACTGCTCTTATTTTTTACCATCTTATATTAGAACATCGAAAACTAATTACAAACATTGATATTTGTCCCCTCAATATATTTGCAGTTTGGATTCAATCTGGCATGTAGATTTTGTATCAAAGCGGAGCTACGTTTGTATGGAAACTCGAGCCTCCTGGCGGCCCTTAGGCTACCCATGCAGGGCCACACATAAAAACTTGAATATAAGTATTTTTTTCAAATTAGTACATTGTTACCGTACGTTTTAAATTAAGGCACAGATTTAAGTAACAAAATTAAAATAAACTAAACAAACGTATATGAGCTGATAAGAAGAAGAAGAAACAAAAAACAGAGCATCACTACTGAATCAAATTAGAATCAGTGATTGATACTTTGCCCACCTTTATTTTTACCTCTTTTATCTGTATCACTGTCTGAAGGTTCATCGTTCTTATCTGCGACACTACTGGAGGTGTTCAATTTGTCTGCTATATGTATTGGAGCTGTGTACGAGGAGTATTTCCTTAAAGCAGGCCTGGTCCCTCGAGATCCTAACCTCAAAATCAGCGACCCGCTGAATTTCAACATCTGCGGCAGAAACAAAGTAACTTCTTTAAAAAAAACTCTTAGAAACATCAAATAAAAAACACAAACATCGAAAAAGAAAGGAATTAGGGAGATTTATATTCAAAATCATGTAAAATACCATGTCTTACATCACAACTAGAAACAGTAAAACTATTTAGTATCTTTGTAGTACTGTAACAAAAATAAACTAAATTTTGTACCTTTCAGAATGAACTAATGGCCGTGGAAAAATACTCTAAATTGATTATTGCATTTACAAAAAATACAATTACGGCAGAAAGCCCAAATCTCTTGCTTTATTGCTTTGCTTTTGAGTTTTGCTTTTCAGTTGACATTGACAGTTGACTGACTGCTAATCAACTGTCTATCTGACAACTAATGTTGCCATAAATGCTGGTTTAATGTAGTGAAGCTATAAGGCTACGTGCAGACACGGCGGGAACCATGGGCAAAGGTGATCTACTGTGCGGATTAGCACTTTAAAGCTTAACATTTCGCAACCGCATCTCTGAATCGTAAAAAGATTTTTACAAACGCTCAGTAGTTCTGAAAGACCTATTCCATACGATACTTTAATCAACAGCTACGAGGAAACATGCCCACTTGTGACACCAAGGACCAAGAAGGTTATAGGTAAAACTGGAGGCACCATTCTAAATACCTAAATAAAACAAAGAAATATGCCCTTGAAATGTCTCTTTACCGCTCCGTCTCTTTTCAATTAGCGGGTGTGAGCAAGAGCTTCACCTATACACGTCTTGTTCATACCTCCTATTAGAAAGAGACGGAGCGGTAACGAGAAACTTCAAGGCCATATTTCTTTGCTTCAAGTAGGTATTTACAGTGTGGCCTCCAGATTTACCTATAAACTTCTTGCCAAGGACTGACCATAGGCCGCGTCAGCAATGGTGGAGCCCAGTACTTGATAGACTTCGTCGGAAGGTAAGAAAACTGTTCAATAAGGCGAAAAATACTCGTGCGGACCATGACTGGACCGCATATAAACAAGCTCAGTACCAATACAAAAAACGTATAAGACTCAGGAAGTCGGAAAGCTGGAGACGTTTTTGTAGCAGCATCGAAACCAACAACCAGGCAGTCAAGTTAAAAAACATTTTATGTAGTGATCCTGAGCACAACCTTGGGTACGTAAAGAAGCCTGATGGAACTTACACGAAAACTGACTCTGAAACTTGCGAATTGCTTTTGCAGACCCACTTCCCCGGATCTCTCATTATGAACGATCCGAACTGGGAAGATGCACACTGCAGCGCACCAGAGGATGCAAACTGGACCACGGCCCATAAAATTGTCACTACAGACAAAGTCAAATGGGCAATCAACAGCTTCCTCCCCTTCAAGGCGGCAGGGTTAGACGGTATCTTCCCCGGCCTGCTAAAATGGTGTGATGCAACATTGATAAAACATCTCGTTGCCATCTATAGAGGGTGCATCGCCTACCGATACGTTCCTCCACACTGGAGAGAAGTCAAAGTAGTATTTATACCTAAGCCCGGCAAAGGGGATTACACACAGCCGAAATCATTCAGGCCAAATTAGACTCTCATCCTTTTTACTTAAGGTTTTAGAAAGGTTATGTGACAGGGAAATAAGGAGCACCGCTCTGATACGTAATCCCCTCCACCCAAACCAACATGCCTACTCTATGGGTAAACCAACGGAATCGGCGTTACATGCGGTGAGTTCTCGCATCCAAGCCGCCATTTCATCAAAACAATCAACACTAGGTGTCTTTATTGATATAGAAGGCGCCTTTGATAAAACTAACTTTACCAGCATCAGCCAAGCTTTGCTCAGACATGGTGTCTATGCCACGGTTGCCGGGTGGATAGACAACATGCTGAAATACAGAACCATACAATCACTGTAAATAGTACCACAAGAGGGGCGGTGGCACGGGGTTGCCCTCAGGGAGGCGTCCTTTCACCTCTTCTCTGGAACCTCGTTGCCAACGAATTAATATGTTGGCTTAATGAGGAAAGGCACTTTACAGTGGGCTATGCGGACGACTTGGCGATTCTCATTAGCGGGCCAGTGGAATCTGTGCTCTGCGATCTTATGAGATCTGCCTTAGGAGTCGTCGAAAAATGGCGCGCAAAGCACCAATTATCAGTGAACCCTTCCAAAACGGAACTAATACTGTTCACACATAAACGACGGTTGGGCAACTTACAACATGTACAAGGCTATTAAGCAAAGGGCGGTTGATTCTCACCCGCTCTTAGAAGGCCCTCTGATAGGATCCCTACAAAACATGTGTTCGATAAGCATTATCGGATACAACTCTACGAAGAAGACGGGAACCAATCGGGTATTAACGAGGTTCACATCTACACTGACGGCTCTAAAATGAAGTCTGGCACAGGTGCAGGCGTCTTCTCATCAGATTTAAATATCGAAGTATCACTGGCACTGGTTGAACTTAGTTCCATATTCCAATGCGAATGTGTTGCCATCACCCATGCTGCTACCACGGTCATGAATAGGGGTATCACGAACCACGGCATTAGGATACTCTCAGACAGCATGGCCGTACTATTGACTCTGGAGAGCAATACTATGAACTCCAGCCTAATACACGAGTGTCACCTTGCACTGGAGCGAATAGCTTCAGTCAACAGGGTCACCCTGCAATGGATAAAGGGACACAGCAACTCATTGGGAAACGATAAATCCCTTTTAGCCAACTGCGCTCATGGAAAAGGCTGCAAACCGTCCATCAACCCAACTCCCGCTGGGCTGATCTAACTAGCTGCAGGCAGTCAAAGATGGTTTTGACGCAACTCAAACCACGAATGGCCCGGAAACTGCTCAGCCTCAACAGACGCGATCTTCGAATAGTTGTAGGTACTATCACCGGGCACCTACCCTTGAATAAGCAACTATTCATCATGAATGTCACAGACAGTCCGCTCTGCAGGGGTTGTCTTGAGGCAGAAGAAACAGTCAGACATGTGATCCTGGAATGCACTGGTCTGGCCGAATACTAGGCAAAAATCCCCTATGACATGGGGTCACTCCTAGAAGCCTGTGAATGTCCCAGGAGACTTCTGTGCTTCTGGAAGGAGCTGGGTTGGCTGGACTAGCCAACCATACCTGCACGCATAAAAGACCGAAAAAGAGTCTAAATGCGGAAACGGGAGCCCACTACCAATACCAATACCAATACGATAGGGTGCGTCAACGAAAAAAAACACCCCCTCTTTGCATGTAGGGGAGGTACCCTAAAAAAAATTTCTAGACTTTATTGTACCACTTTGTCGGCGTGATTAATATGTATACCCATGCCAAATTACAGCTTTCTAGTACTAATAGTCTATGAGCTAAGCCACGGACAGACTGACAGACAGACATGGCGAATCTATCAAGGTTCCTTGTTGACCACAGAACCCTAAAGATTAAAAAAGTTAGGGTTCCCTATTCAAAAAATCCAAAGATCTCATGTCTGCCACGACCTTTGGGTACATCCCTACTATCCCTACTATATAATAATATAATATAATATATAATAATATAATATTATAAAGGTGAAAGTAACTCTGTCTGTCTGTTACGCTTTCCCGCAAAAACTACTGAACGGATTTGGCTGAAATTTGGTAGGTAGACAGATTAGAACCTGGATTAAGACATAGGCTACTTCTTACCACGCTCGCGAGCCGCTTGCGGCTCGCGCACTGCGCACCCTCGAAAAGTCATAGAAACGTGGTCCACGCGGGTGAAGCCGTGGGAAACAGCTAGTTAAAAATAAATCTGCCAAATAACTGAATTATTGTTTATACTATTTTTGTTAGTATTATTTATTCAATATTTATTTAAAGAGTACGAGGCGAGGTAGGTAGCAGGTAGTATTTTTGTAAAATTATTAATCTAGCTCATAACTATTACAAATATTAGTTTACATACATATTTATTTATTATTACAAGCTTTATATTAGCTTGCTGTCTTAGTTAGTTAGTTAGTCTGTCTGTCTTTTAGTTTGGGACAAATCTTGGACACTAAATTAGAACCACTAACCAGTTTCCGATTGAGCTGAAATTTTGTATACACGTTAAGTTTGGAGAACAATGTTAGTTAAGTTACTTCATTCTAAATTCAATATGGCAGACTCCCAAAGATGTTGAGGATGAGAGGATCAGTTAATTTCTTATGCACCCCCATGATATGTATATCAAATGGAAGAGTTTGATGAGAAGAATACTAAATATATAAAATATTTTTTAAATTATAGCTCGTAATTAAAAGTTTTTAGATAATTATTCACAAAGAATCACTTCGTCCAAAAACATAATCATGCTCAAAACATTTATTCACCGTCACTACCGCACCCACACACTCTCCACGCGTAAACACCGCGTCACAAAGGTACAACTTCCAAGTAACCCATTAGTGATACGTACATCCAATAATTTTTAAATGTAGCCCAAAGTCATATCTCTGGGGTCTTTTTTTATTTTTTCGATATCTTGTTTCAATTTCGAGATGTGATTTTTTTTCTGACCGACACCATCTCAATCAGCCACGTAGTCCCAAAACCCACGACACCAGGGCGATGTTGCACTTTCGAAATTGTTTTCTGGCTACGGCCTTCTTACGGCCTTGCCCTTGGGAACTATATTCTGATTAGAAGTCTATGCCACTTCCCTGCGACGCTACGTGCGCGAGCGTGCAAATGAGTTTTTCCCAGATCCCTCAGGTACTATGTAGCGCTATGCTGATTAGTAGTCTATGTTATATCCCACCCTCTCAATGGTGTCTGTTCTAAAAATCACAACAGTCCGTTGCTTCTTTGCGATGTTAATGAAATAACCCAGAAAAGTATTTTTTTCAGTTCCTGATTGGATTGTGCTATTTTCGTGGGATATAAAGTAGCCAATGTCCTTTTGCATGACACAGGCTACGTGTATGCCCAATTTCGCCAAGATTGTTTGAGGTTTTAAATCATTAAGAGATAACAAACAACCAAATACATTTTCACATTTATCATATTAGTAAGAATAGGATATTCGTAGTCATTTAAACGTAACCACGTGGTTAGTTCAGTGAGCAATAAATAGGTTTGTTAGGTGTGATGATGATGTATGAGATATATTTACTAAAGCTTTGCCAATGCCCAAACATGCCCACTTTAAAAATAAATTTAATTTGAAACAGTTAAGTTAACTTAAGTTGTCACAGATTTGTTGTAAGTTAAATTTTGAGATAATATCTAAGTTATCTAGTTATGTAATATGATTGTGTTATATAATAATAGTTACATTTCGTTAATGTTAAAGCTCATTAGCTATAATGATTTCTTATTTTTATTACTTATTAGTTTGTTTGCATTGAAGTTGTAAGTTGTATAAAGTTAACTTGTGTTTAGTCTGTAGTAATTTTATCTAGGTTCTCACTCTGCTTATAAAATTGGACAAAATATCATGGGTCTTTTGATAGGAAAAACATTTGTAATTTAATAGTTATACTTTATTACGACTCTGCGCTAGTATTTGACATCCATGAAATGATGATCAATGGAAATAATATGATCTTTCCCAGCATAGGTTACGTGATTTAATTAACACAGGTTTACCTACTTATTCCACTTTCGTTACGATATAGCATACTAACATTCGTATTCGTACTTCGCTACTTACTGGATAACTGTAGATAGGCAGTCTAATCATATTCGTAATCGTACCTCACTACTTGCTAGTTAACTAAGTAGATAGGCAGTCTAATCATATTCGTATTCGTACTTCGCTACTTACTGATTAACTAAGTAGATAAACAGTCTAATCATATTCGTATTCGTACTTCGCTACTTACTGATTAACTAAGTAGATAGACAGTCTAATCATATTCGTATTAGTACCTATTTCGCTCCTGGTTAGGCTACCTATGCCTACTTGTGAAAATTAGACACAATAAGTTAGATATTCCTGTATTAAAGTGCTACGTTAGGCAGGTAGTATTTACATCAAAATGATCTTCACAGCAATATCTGTTAGATTGTGATGAAAGTTTAATGGTGTCCCGTTTCATTACGGCGCACACATTTTTTTGTGGATTGAAAAACAACCACTTGAAAAAAAAAAATCTCGAGTGTTTTTATTACTGGAGTGTTCATACATTTAGGCACAATGCAAAACTTATACGTCATTATTTTAAATTAACTTCACAATATAAACAAAATAACCCAGCTGCGTTGCGCGCTTTGTAGTGAATGGCGGCCCGGGCACAGCGCAACTTTGAGTGGATCCAGAACGTGTGAAGTCACCAGGTCATCGGTCCACCAAGTGGGAGGCCTTCATACTCTACGTATTATGGTGCGTGGTATTGATATGAAAGTACAACTGTTTTCATACAAAGTATTGAGTAACTTCGTAAAGTAGAAGAAAAAAAGGAAAGGTCGATATGAATGTCTATAACTTTTACGCACTAATGTTAGTTTAAATTCCGTTGAATTTGATTGATCACGTGGGAGTACGTGAGTTTCGTTTTGTGACGTATCATTACTCCCCACTAGACTAGTGTAGGGAAATTTTAATTCAAGTTTTCAATATCTCCAAATTATGAGGAATAGAGTAGTTTAATTCATCATCATCATATCAGCCACAAATCGTCCACTGCTGGACAAAGGCCTCCCCCAAGGATTTCTACGACGACCGGTCCTGTTTCCCTTCATCCATCGGCTTCCCGCGATCCCGGTAAATTTGGCAACACTGCAAGAGAGTTAGACACAACCCATGGTCGGAGTTATATTATTGTAACCAGTTTTTTGGCGTGATTTGTGGTGAACGCATTCGTAGTTTTATTTCATTCTTTTTGCATTCTGTTCTACTAGAATTTGCTTAAAAAATTGGTGCGTTTTGGAGAAAATCGTGTGGTGCACGTGAGCAATGTGAAGGACAAGAAAATAAAATGAAGGAGGACGTGAAAACCCAATTTGCACTTGGTGCAGTTTCATAGACGCCCTACTGCAACCGGGTGTTCCACCTCAGAATGATGCTGCTGCAAATACTGTCAAGAACTCCAGAGAAGATAAGTAATGCACCGGCACTAGCATTGCAAATCAAAAACAAATGAAGTTAATTATTTGAAGACTGTCTTGAAAGGGCTTTTGTACCCAGAGACGTTAATACATTCATAAAAAAAAGTTAGACACAACACTAATCGACTAAATCTCAATTTGTAGCGGTTGTGGGTGGTGTTGTTGTGACAATTTTATTGTTATTTTAAAGAAATTCTACGACACCGGCATTGAATATCATAAAAATGGTAAGATTCTACAATTGACTATATATTTCAACAATTGATCCTGCGATTCTACTTGTCGGGATCATGTAAAATTCACTTAATCACGGCATGAGAAAATGCATCGTACATTCTACTCTTTTTTTTCTAACCCTCTGATAAACTAACCGTTTTCTGATACGAAATTACCGGCCCGGGTATCAACTAAACTGCTATGAGATGAGTAAGATTTTATTTTTCAATTTATTGAATATCTTTCTGCCTTGGATACGTTCCTGCCTTGGGTGGTATTCCTACTGTCTAAATTCGATCTACCTTCTAGTGTTGAGATTATGAATATGAACTTCGTTATGATCAATTCCCTAAATTTTTTATTGTCTACCTACTTACTGTGGCAATAATCCCTAAAACCTTAAAAAAATCCTATAATTAATTAATTAATCCTAATACTCAACTGATTCCTTGCTATAATTTTAATCCTGGCAGATCACTGTCATCGGACCCTGCATGTTTATGGTACTAGTTTTTTATTCAATTGACATCTTTTTTAATTAATTTGAGAAGTCCTAAAACGTTTTGCTGAATTCATCTGTACCTTGTTAAAGTTATGCAGAATCACAAGCATAAGCACTGTTTAACACTTACTGCAAGCAATATAATGATATCTTTGCTCGATTTCACCTGGCCAAAGGATCCGCCGCCATTGTTGATATTTTACAGCGGGCCAAGCCTTTTTAAAGTATTAGTTTGAACATGCCCTCTTGTATATCTACCAGATATGCTAAACTACCAGGACAAACGTCTTGGCGGCAAGACCTACCATAGTTGGTCCTTGCCCTCGCTTCATGACGTTGGCAGGAATAAAGGCCTTCACTATAAGACCTAGCAGAGCTGTCAGTGAGTGAGGACCCTATACCATAAACCTGGTAGTTTAGCATATCTGGCATGATGAACAAGAACAAGTGTCTAAAAGGGCACTCTTTGAAGTTAACCAAACCTCCATGTGGTAGCCACTACAGAACTCACTTGCCATTTCAAGTCATAATCTTATAAAACTCTCTTCAAAATAAGATGACAAGTGCCCGAACAGTTAACATTTTAAAAATTAATGAACACAAGTTCAGTGCTATACACCCATCAGCTTCTAGTTTATAAAAAATGAAATAATATTATGTGTCACAATTAACCGTGATAACAGGGATAGATGATGGTTTTAGCAACTTTGCATTACCTGTGGTCATATGTGGGGCATTCTACATTTACATCTATAGTTCTGTGTAATGCAACCTTCACACACATTATAATTACAAGTTTACTCTATGTTTTTAGGGTTCCGTACCCAATGGGTAAAACAGGACCCTATTACTAAGACTCTGCTGTCCGACAGTCACCAGGCTGTATTTCATGAACCGTGATAGCTAGACAGTCGAAATTTTCACAGATGATGTATTTCTGTTGCCGCTATAACAACAAATACTAAAAATTAGAAAAAGTTAAAAAATAAAGGGGGATCTCCATACAAAAAACGTTTTTTTTTGATACGTAGAAACAAGTGCCATCTGGTATGATGGCATGGAACCCTTTGTGTGCGGTTCTCACTCGCACTTGGCCGGTTTTCTTTTATCCACAATTGGTAAGCCCTTGGCATCATCTCCCCTGATGTTAATTGATGATGATGATGTGGAAGATGGAAGCAGGCTTACCAAGATTTCCAAATGCAATGAGGAACTGGCTATCTTAGTTTCAAGCTGGAACACTTCAATGCTGTTAACATTGATGTTTGGCGACAAGGCTTAGATAAGATGTTGGTAACTTAGAAAATGGTATTCCATCTGCCAGACCAAGTCTTTCAAAGTTAGACTCCATTGGGAATCGAACCCGTAACCTCCTGATGTGAAGCTAATGGACTAATCATTATGCCACAGAGGCAGTTTTTATTCACCTCAATCTGTGATCAAAAAACATATTTATTTTATAATCTAGCCTTGGAATCTGCAAAGATATGACAGTTATCTAATCTGCAATGTTTTCTTTTCAAGGTGTCCGTATTGGTTTGATTTTGGTTTTGAGTCTTTCAAATCACCCGAGTTGGGTACAGAAACTGTCATTCCTATTATTAGCTAACTCTTTGTCCTTAACATGTAAAGTATAAATTTAATATTTTGGCAGTTTAGCTACTAAATTGAGAAGAGCCTAGCTCTCAAGGCCCTAACATGTGGTCAAATCACAATATTAATTTCAAATAATTAAAAAACTGTGTAAAGCCATCACTATGAAAAAAAAAGTATACTTGAAGTAATGGGAAATCTATTCAATGGAATACAATTGTAAAAATATGAAAAATTCCCAAAACAAACATTTATGTTGAACTAGCTTTTTTCCGCAGCTGCACCCGCGTGGAAGTTTCTATGACTGTCTTTGAGGGTGCAAAGTAGCCTATATGTTAATCCAGGTCCTCATTTGTCTACCTTCCAAATTTCATCCAGATACGTTCAGTAGTTTTTGCATGAAAGATTAACAAACATCCATCCATACATACAAACTTTCACATTTATAATATTAGTAAGATGAAACCAACTCACAAAAATTGATGACTTTAAAATGTTCCATTTTAATTGAACACATTTTTTTGAAATTTAATATGTGACAATATTTTTTGTAAAAAATCAGATTTTTTCACATCACATCATCTTATCAGCCGAAACTCGTCCACTGCTGGACAAAGGCCTCCCTCAAGGATTTCCACGACGGCCGGTCCTGCGCTGCCCGCATCCATCGGCTTCCCGCAATCTTCACCAGGTCGTCGGCCTACGCTACGTATTCCGGTGCGCGGTCGCCACTCGAGAACTTTACTACCCCATCGGCCACGAGCTATGTGCCCTGTCCACTGCCACTTTAGTTTAGCGATTCTGTGAGCTATGTCGGTTACTTTGGTTCTCCTGCGGATCTCCTCGTTTCTGATTCGATCACGCAGAGAAACTCCGAGCACAGCACGCTCCATTGGTTGTTTGGGTGACCGTGAGCCTTCATATTAGGCCCATAGTAAGCGACCATGTCTCAGTTCCGCACACTGGTCAAAGACCTTAGTCTTGAGACACTGCGGTATTTGGGACGAGAAGATATTGCGAAGATATCACATCCACTGCTGGACATAGGCCCCGAGTTCGGGGGGTTTTGCCGTAATCACCATGCTTGACAGGCGGGTTTAGCGCTCGCAGTGTGTAGTGTGGTAGCACAGTACGTGGAATGATTGCAGCTGCCCATCTCCGGTTATGGATTTTTTTATGCACAAGACATTGTGTATTTTGCTAGTTAATAAGTTTTTTCATTTTTGTATAAATATATATATAGTGGAATAAAGTATATTATAAGAAAGGAGACAAGAACAATATAGATAACACTGTAGACCATATGCATGTGGTGAAACAATTAATAGAAAAGCTCAATGAATATGGAAAACAGTATTATATTGGATTTGTTGACTACAACAAGGCTTTCGATTCTTTGTCTCATAACATAATATATAAAGCATTACACAAGCAGGGAATAAACAGTAAATACATAAGAATAATCTATTTGATTTGTAAAAGTAGCACAGCAAGGATACGATTAGAAAAACTTGGTAAACCATTTGAAGTGAAAAAAGGTGTGAGACAAGGAGACTCACTATCACCTAAGCTCTTCATAACAGTCCTGGAAGAAATCTTTAGAAATCTACATTGGGAGACCGGAGTGAATATCAACGGCACTAATTTAAACCATCTAAGATTTGCTGATGATCTGGTGCTGTTTGCAGAAGATCCACAAACTTTACAAAATATGTTACAGTCACTCTCCACAGAAAGCTTTAAGGCAGGTTTAACAATAAATGCATCAAAAACTAAAATAATGACTAACAATACCAAGACTAAGATAACAGTAGATGACTATGAAATTGAGTATGTAGGTATGACATATACCTAGGCCAACTGATAACACCAAAAGATCAAATCACTAGAAAAATCCAAAGAAGAGTGAACAATAGTTGGGCAAGGTATTGGTCACTAAAGTGATGAAAAACAAATCTATACCAATATCTGAGAAGAAAAAAGTGTTCAACACCTGCATACTGCCTGTACTGACCTATAGGTGCCAAACTTGGTCTTTCACAGCTACTTCTGTACAAAAACTAAAAGTATGCCAACAAAATATGGAACGAAGTATGCTGAGCATCCGCTTAAGTGATAGACAAAGACACATAGACATCAGAGAAAGAACAGGAGTGGTTGATGTGATTATGAAGGCTAAAAGCCTGAAATGGCGCTGGACTGGTCATAAAGATCCAAAACCAAAAAAATGGACAAAAGATATAACCGAATGGTACCCAAGACATGGAAAACGGAAGAGAGGTAGACAAATAAGGAGATGGGAAGATGATCTACCCAAAGGCTGGAGGAGATTAGCACGGGAAAGAGATGTGTAGAAATTTATGGAGGAGGCCTTTGTCAAAGGACAGCCTGACTTAGGTGTAAGTTGACGGTGTCAACTAGTTTATTTTTAATTTTAGTTTGTTAAGCTGATGTATGTAACCTGAGTCAGAGAAATAAAGGCTTATATCATTATTATTATTTGAATATATAAAATTTAAGCTACTCTGCTTACTTCACACGAAGCGAAGTGGCAGGAGCACCTCCAGCAGAAGCACAGTCGGCTGGAGTTCATTGCGACGGGGAGAGAAAGTGTCGAACTATCCGGGCATTATCGAGGAGGACTGCTTTCTGCATTGCTGCAATTATTGGTCTGCCTCGGAGATCCAGCCGCCTTAGGTAACGTTCAAGGTCGGCTGAAATTAGTCCGTCCACGGACAGGACTACGGCGATGATTTCAGTGGATTCCACTCGCCAAATATCAGTAACCTCGTGCGCCAGGTCCAGGTACTTGGTCCTTTTATCGGCATCAGCCTGCACGAGGTTTTCGTCATGTGGGATAGTGATATCAACCAAAAACACCCTTGACTGCGCCCGATCCATCAACACGATATCAGGCTTATTCGAAGGAATAGTTCTGTCCGTGATGATGGGTCGGTCCCAGTAGAGCTTGGCGCGGTCGTTTTCGAGAACCGGCTCCGGCGTGTACTTGTAATAGAGATATGAGGCCATACCTTTAGAGGTTTAGAGCGATCTCTTGGTGTAGGATCCTGGCTGCTTGGTTGTGCCTGTGCAAATACTCAATGTTGGCAAGCATGGAACAACCGGATTATTATTATAAAGTATATTTATTTTTATCTTAGTAAGTCCTTGGCATCATCTCACCTAATGGTAAGTGACGATGATGCCGAAGATGGAAGCGGGCTTACCAAGCTTCCACAGCGCAATGGAGAACTGGCTATCTTATCTTCAAGCCGGAACACATCAATGTTGTTATTGATCCCTTAGTTGCCTCTTCTTCTTACCCTCGGAAAGAGATAATTTCTATTCTATTTATATAGGGCCAAACCACAGAGGCCACTGTCTGATTCTTTTGTTATAAATGAACTTCATGAAACAGTATAATAAATTAAATGAATTGAGTATTGTGTATGTCGCCGGGATATTGTCAAAACTAGACTAAATTCAGTTACATTATAATATGACGGTTAACGGATCGGCTTACAATTTCATGGCCCATTCTTGTATCTCCGAATAAAACCGATGATTTCAGCGAGGCTCTTTGACTGTTTAATCAATCAAACCTGGCCGAATCTAACATCGCTCGCTTCGCTCGCTCATTTATTTAATATTATTCACTTTGCTTAGTATTATCGTAATGACACTAGTGACATTGTAAGCAGTATGTTACGGTCCACAATCTCGCGAGATCGATCCCGTTAGATTATAATCTGACGGTTTTTGCAATTTTACGGTGCCATATACTTTTTTATTTATTTATTTATTTATTTAAAAGGAAGACTTACAGCTAATGTAACATTATTAAAATCAAACAAAAAACAGAAAGCCACTCAAAAGTCCTCACTAATAGAAACATAAGATGATCAATACAGCAACTTCGAAAGTTCACGGTAACACGCAAGCACCGATATTCAACAAAATATTAAAGGTTAAACAAAATAAAAAGTAAAAATACAGCACCTTTATGGTCAGCGGGCTAGTCCTCGAAAAAAGGCCGACTAAGCATTCGTCTCGCCACCGCCACACTTGTACAAAATAGATCTAATGGGTAATCCTTACACAAATTGTTGAAATTATTGCTTGCTCGCAACAGATATGAATTCTGCCTGAAATTGGTAGATGCGGGCGGAATGAATAATAAATTGTTGTACCTAAGGTTCTTTTTTTGGGATCGTAAAGAAATAGAAGACAATAATTCTGGACAGTCTATATGGCTTGAGGCAATCTTTAATAAAAATATTAAATCAGCTATTTCTCGACGTTTGTCTAGCGGGAGCAAGTGATGCTTTTTGCAGGTTTCTAGATACTTTGAGGAATTGTAATTATCTTTCATACGAAATGATAGGTGTCGAATAAACTTTTTTTGTATGTTCTCAATTCGAGAAATGTAAATATTGTACATAGGGTTCCAAATTTCAGAGGCGTATTCCAAAAGACTGCGGACGTAAGATCTTAAATGTTTTAACACGTTTGAAATCTTTAGAAGAGCGAAGAATGAAACCAAGGGCCCTCGAGGCTTTGGCAATTATACTGTCAACATGGTAGCCAAAGAGTAGTTTCGAATCATGAAAGACACCAAGATCACGAGTCATCGATTCTCTTGGTAATTTTTGTCCTTTCAGTGAGTAGTCAAAATAAATTGTTTTAATTTTCCGAGTAAAGGTGACAATATTACACTTAGATGGATTTAGATCAAGACAATTGATACGACAATACTCCTCCAGACGATTCAAATCGCTCTGCAATGATTGGGCATCAGACGATGAAGCAACATTGGAAAATATTTTCATATCATCAGCAAAGCATAATAATTTTGAGAAGCGGAAACATGACTCAATGTCATTAATAAAAATAATGAATAACAGCGGACCTAGTAACGATCCTTGTGGTACACCACTTGGAACAGTTACCCAACTGGAAATATAATTATTAATGGCCACAGCCTGAGATCTATTGTTGATATAAGATGAAAACCACCTGAGCAGGTCACCGCTAATACCAATGTTAGTAAGTTTAGTTATAAGTAACTTGCAATAGTAGGTTCTTGATAAAACACTGAATTGAACATTTTTATGATTTTTCTAGCACTAATGCCTGTAGATGATCACGAAACCCGTTGCAGTATAAACAATTTGTGTTTTATCTATATCATCATCATATCAGCTCATATATACGTCCCCACCGAGGCGCTCGAGCCTACCCTGAATTAGGGGATCGGGCCTTAGTCAACCATGCGTGCCCAGTGCGGGTTGGTCGACTTCACACACAACCTGCGAGTTTCTCCGCAAGCGTGTGCAGGTTTCCTCACTTTATCTATATGATTTATATTAATTGTGGAATAGTGCATGAAAAATCATTAAAATGCTAAATGAATTGAATTTAAATTAACTCCTATTTCCTTAACAAATGCAGTAGGTACACTGACTCAGTCCATAGTAAAAAGATAGTGTAAATCCAATTAGAATAGTATCTACAACTCACTGTAGCTGTTCTCATAGCTCAGACTGTTGTTGGACTTCTCTGCAGTTTGCGACAGTGCAGTTGTCAGTGTAAGTGTAGGATTGAAAATAGACAAGACAGTTTTATGTGAGTTCATTGTTATTTTTCTTGACTAATAACAAAAAAAAAAAAAAACAATTTTAATATTATTATAGTTTACCTTTGGCTGATTGCTGACTGGCAATAATTTATAGGAACTGTCTACAGTCATCATCATCATCATCATATCAGCAGAAAGACGTCCACTGCTGGACAAAGGCCTCCTCCCCCAAGGATTTCCACGACGACCGGTCCTGCGCTACCCGCATACAGCGGCTTCCCGCGACCTTCGCCAGGTCGTCGGTCCGCCACGTTGGAGGCCTGCCTATGCTACGTCTTCCGATGCGCAGTCGCCGGTCGAGAACTTTACTACCTCAACGGTCATTTGTTCTAAGTAACTGTATGAAAACTTTTGTTCAGAAGTTGTGAGTGTGAGTGTTGTAATTGTCATAATACAGACAGACATACACATTAGAGGGGCTTTGAACAGATGACTTGTGTAGATGAATGAACTAAAATAATTGCTACTTTGTAAAAAGTGTACTAGAAATCAATGGTAGAAATTATGCAAATTGATTAGTTTCTTGAAGCACCAAGTATTTAGTGATCAAAGGAGACATATTTTAGAATATGAGATGCAGAATTCCTATTAAAATATCAAACAATCGCGTAAGGTTTAATTTTCAAAAGGTCCAATTCACAAAATGACAAATTCAAAGTTTTCTAAGTTCCTGAGCCATCGTTTTTAGGGTAACTGCCAAAATGGCAGAAAATGGTTTTTTTATGATTTTACCATGTATGTCCTTTCGTACGTAACTTATGATCCCAAGTGAAAAATATTGAGTAGCAATGGCGAGAAATACCGCTAAGAAACTATTGCATGCGAGCCTGATTCCCACTGCCCACTCGATTGATATTGGGACTAAGAAAAAAATGTAAGTAAGGTAGTAATCATTTTCAAATGGACTTTTTGATATTGACATCTGAATTAGACATTTTACAAATTTGGCAATTTGGGAATGTTTTTTACATTTTGCCAATTGGACATACTTCGACTTAAGGACTTTAGAGACTAGTAAAGTGTAAACTTCATCTTTTTACCCGACTGCGCCAGATGGAGGGTTATGTTTTTCGAGTGTATGTATGTATATTTCTTTGGCACGATCTGTAGCCTCACCGGCTTTATGGATTTTGGAGTGCGAGGTGTCGTTAGATTCGTCTTGATCTCGTGAGTGACATAGGATACATTTCGGGTTTTTTATTTTATTGAGTTGTACCTACTTTAGTGTTTTGTTTGTTTGTTGCTAACAGGCGGGGGCAGATGGCGTCGGTGCAGCTCTGTGAGCGCGCCCCGCACCGCGCCCCCTCCCAGGACCTCCGTTCGATCGGTGAGTACCTACCAAACTCCTCTTCGTCTCGAATAAAGGTATATGCGATCTGTATTGCTCGAATTATAAAGGGATAGGTTTTTGATACGTACGCGGATAATAAGTCGCACACTTGTTTTATTAACTACATATTGCGGCCTCGACGCGCCCTCCGTACCGCGTCTAAGCTTGCACGATGAAATAATTAAGTCTTGGAGGGCAAGGTTACGAATAAAAGTATAAAATACCACCGACTCAATATATTAAATAATAGTCGGGTATTTAGTGTCCTGATTTTTATGGGAACCTTGCAAATCTTCAACAAAGGAAGCCGCTTGGCACAGGCATACCTACTGGTCATCTGAGCTGATTTAGCCCTGTACCCACGACGTGTTACCACCCTGCAGGCAGGTGGGGTGGGGAGGGGAGGAAATTCCATCTGCCGCGCTGCACTCTTTCGTCCATATCTCCGTAAGTTTAGCAAACAGGTCGTGTTTGGTATCGTTTTCGTATAATTTAAGGACGAAGAATTCATTTCTGGAACAATATTTTCACTTGTTCATAGAAGAAAAAAAGATTTGGCGCAAAAATAGAAAGAAAATAGGTAGCAGGTAGGTATATTACAGGTACAGATTAATATTACACGGGTATAAGATTAATTACAGAATATTTTTTTAATAACAGTGCTGTCAGGGTTTCCCAAATCTAAATAAGCATAACACTTACACCTCCGTCACGAGGTTTATTAATTATTTAACTGATTAAATAAAATGAAGTATCTACAGTATTAGTATAGTGTTAGTGACTAACTTTTAACTAATTAATTAGTTCAACTGCCTCCGTGGCGTATTGGTTAGTCCATTCGCTGCACAACAGGAGGTCACGGGTTCGATTCCCGGTGGGGTCAACTTGTAAGACTCGGTTTGGTTGGTGGTACGGCATTTTCTAAGCCCGCCTGGCTAGCTACCACCATCTTATTTAAGTCTTGCCGCCAAACATCGGTGTTGAAGATCAGATAGTCAGTTCTCCATTGCGTTGGGGAATCTTGGTAAGCTCGCTTCCATCTTTAGCATCATCATCACTTACTTACAAAACATAAAAAGGTTTTTACTTTTCCTTTCCATCAAAACAAAAATATCTATAACTTTACTATCAATAGTCAATAATGAAATAAAAAGAAACAAAAACTTCTCTGAGTAACAGTATTAAATTTTTCTTGTACTCAAACTCTAAAAACATCTATTTATATAAAAGAAAGTCGTGTTAGTTACACCATTTATAACTCGAGAACGGCTGGACCAATTTTGATGATTTTTGTGTATTTGCATTTGTCTTCGTCCGGAATAGGATAATAAGTATTAAAAATATTATATTCATCAATAAAAAATATATATTATCAGTTAAAAAATAATTGGTTTTAGGGTAGGGTAGGGTAGTTTAGTGTAGGGTAGGGTAGTATAGTTTAGGGTAGGGTAGGGTAGGGTAGGGTAGGGTAGTTTAGTGTAGGGTAGGGTAGTATAGTTTAGGGTAGGGTAGGGTAGAGTAGTGTAGGTTAGGGTAGTGTAATGTAGGGTAGGGAAGGGTAGTGTAGGGTAGTGTTGTGTAGTATAGTGTAGTATAAGGTGGAACGAAGTTCGCCGGGACCGCTAGTTTCAATTAAAAGGTAACTGAATTTTTTTTTTCTCAAACCCGCGTTCAAAGACATCAATATATTCATTAAATGAAAAAAAAATACGCTGCCCTCTTTAATTTTTAAGTTAGGGGAGGGTAGTTTTTCTAAAACCTGATCCCAGGTGATGAAAGAAATATCGTCATCATTAATTCTAAACTTTTTTCCAGTTTCATCACTGATTTTACAAAATATAACTTCAAGTTCATCACTTCTTCAAGACATGCAACATAACGATATTCTGTTTTTGTATCTAGAAGTTTAACCAGCACAAAGTCCCCGTTGCAGAATGTTTTCTTTCCAGATGTTAGGGCTTTGAATCATCTTTGTGCAGTTTGGTTTTAATACTGGTAGGTACAGATTGCTGTAGTGGTTCTTGATGCTTCTTCCTGTGTTCTTGAGATGTGAAATTGATTAGTGGTTCATCTTCTGAATCGCTAGCTCCGTATATATCATCAACACGTAGAGGAAATTTACGATGTGTTTGTGGATAATCTAAAGTACCCAATTGAAAATGACGAAACAGCTCTGAGTCACAGAAGCAGCTGAAACTTTTCAATGTCAGGCAATAATGTTTCAATATGCAACCGGTAACTTGATGAATCTTTAGTGTGCCTGAAAAAGTCTTGCCTTCAGTAGAACTTAATTTTGCTGCTTTTTCAGATATGTCTGCATCATCTACGGTGAAAATTTTAATATTCGGGCAGGTTTTCTCAAGGGCTTTAGCTAAGTCATCTACTGATGAAATATCGGTGCCACTCGCAACTAATCTATCTGCAGTTCTCTTGCAAGTAGCACCCAATCCATCAGAGCACCCTTACCGTGACCTGCTTCATGAAAATTCCATGTGAAATTGTGAAGGTTATGGTAGAAATCTTCTAGCATTGTTGCCAAAACCTTGAACATAATTTTATTACGATATTGGGTGACTGGCCCATCGCACAAGAAATGTAAAGTCATATTAGTAGCCGGCAGATAGTCAAGTATGGGCTGTAAATGCGCCCAAATTGCAGGAGGTGAGTGCAATAAATTTTGTGACAAAGTGCAGTAACATTGGCTTTTTAGCTCTTGGTCGACATCTTTAGTATAGACTACAACATACTTATTTGCTGTCTCGATCCTCCAAAATAAAAGGATTGTACTTCTTCAGCGTATTTTGTTAGATAATTTTCACTAAAATCTAAGTGTATAATTGCTTCTGACTCAGTAAGGGACTCTTTTTTTGATTTTATAGTTTAATGTTGGTGCACTATGTTTAGTTCGTGATTCAAAAACGTTTCCATCTTTGATTCCAAATCCAAAATCAAGTGCCTTGGTAGAATCTGTAGTGAGCTTTTAACGCATTTCGTTACAGTTCGTGGTTTTTGAGTTTTTATATCCACGATATTTTGGTGTACACTTTGCCACTTGCTGTAAAATAGCGGAATGAAGTTATCGAATTCTTTGTAATGTAGACCTTTGTTTAAACACGTCTTGCACTCGCGTGATAAACATTTTTCGTTGAATCTGTTGCAATAAACTTGGTTTAGAATGTCCACGTAATTCGACACAGATATTATCTTAGCGTTTTATAGTGATTTCAGCATTAAATATATATTGCTGTGTATAACACACATGCAAGTGTTACGATCGTCACAGCGTGGTTGGACGACCCAAAATGGTCGGAGTTTGCAGAAAATTGTGTAAGATATTTTAATGTGTGTCTTTTCCACAAAACGTTAGTGCTAGTTGAGTAACGTATCTAGCATAACTCACTTTTATTTACGCTCACCCTTCTTCGGTATAAATGCTTTTATTCCTGCACTAAGTCTACTGCTCGAATCATCATCCATAAATTTGGCTATGCACGTTTTCAAATTCTCACAGTTTTTTCTTTATCTGCGCTTTGTGAATTTACTTTGGTGTTGGGTGTGTTAATTGGTGTTTTTTAATCCGTTGTATTTGTTTCTTGTAGCGTTGGACTGCAGACTTAAGTTGAGCTATTTCAGCCTCTTGTTTTCTTATTATCAGGTTTCTTGCTCGAATTGGCTTTTGCTGTGCTGCCTGCGCTCGCCTGTTTATATTTTGAGGGGGCGGTGGGTCTTCATTATCCGAACATGGTGGTGTTTCAGAAGCATTGCTTATATTTTGGAGTGCTAAACGATGTCTACGAATTTTTGCTTTTTCTCTCCATACTTTTCTAACCTTCCGCTGCTCTCTGGGAGTCATTTGCTGAACTGTCTTAATAACTCCTTTTTCTTTCTTCTTTTCATATTTTTCCCTTTCCTTGATTTTTTGTTGAGCGTATTTATCTTTGTCCTTTTTAATTCTTTGGTATCTTAATAGTTCTGTTTTCTTTTTTTTTCGAGCCGTTCTTCGCGCGTAATTTTTTTTCTAGGTGCGTTTTTTTCTGTAAAAATGTAATGTTAAATTGTAAAGCTAAGTTATACATAATACCAAGTAAAGGTTCAGAGAAAAATGTAGAAGTATTCATGAAAACGCATACAAATGTATCTCCCCTGGACATTAAGTATCTCCCCTGCCATCAAAAGAGCCAGGGGATATACGCCAGGGGAGATACATTTTCGATTGATATCTAAAATAGCAGTAAAAGTGTTTCTCGTACGCAATTCACAATCAAACGTAACAATGTATGCACTATTCATAGTGAATATTTAAGTCTATATTAGTATTTTAACAAATAATTGCTAAATTAAACTTACCAGAGGAAAGAGTGCATTCACTCCACACTTTTACACCCAGTGAGCGGCGTGACTGAAATGACAGTTAAAATAGCTGCGCAGTCGGCTTATGCGCCGCTTGCTGCTAGCTTCACGTTACGTCCTATGCACTCAAGGTCACAACTTCCACAAACTAGCAAAACAAAACTGATTTTTAAACGAAAACAAAAAGCCAGGGGACGAGATACGAAATACGGAGGGCAAATTTCGGCGTTGATATTATTTACGGAAAATTGGAATATAAATAATTTTACTTATAAGACACTGTGACTAAGTTATTGTTGTGTTTAAAATTAACGATGATAAAGTAATTATTGAATTTTAATACATTTATAATAATTGGTTTACAAATAAAGTCGATTTGGGGACAGACCAGGGGAGAGACTTTTTCCTTATATTAGAACTTACTGTGACTAAACTACGCACATTTCTGTAATAAATTTAAGTGAGCATGAAGAAAGCATTAAGTTTTAAGTAATAAATAGGTTAATTAGGAAGTTAGTATAAAAAAAGTATTTTTTTGTCCTGGCCATGGAAAGTACCTCTTAACTTATAATGACCCAACAAAAACAATATTCCCGTATTTGAGCAAAAATTCCGACATAAAACAAACCATATAGTCGAGTCGATACTGTCTATCGATATCGGCCACATCACTATTTAATTTAACCCTTAAACCCTTCATCTGTCACTTACTTGTCAAACTTGTCTCTCGAATTATGGCGTCAACTTTAGTATCTTATCTGTGGTTCCGGAGTCATTACTTAAAAACTGTTTGTCTCAGGATGCGGTAAATAGTTTCCTAAGGTCCAATAATTTAGAAACACCCGGGACACGTTTTAAAAGAATTTGACGATTTTTGTTTACCCCTTGTATCTTGAGAACGGCACATCTGACCAAAATATGTTCTTTAAGAACACTACTTCATTTAAAAATACCAATTAAGAATACCCCACATGAAGGGTTCACAAACAATTTTTTTTCGTTTTACTTGGGAGGCACCCGAAAAAAATTGCTTGACAAAAGGATTTCATTTTTTATTTTCTGTTGAAATTTCATAACTGTAGAAGGTGCAGTCAAAAACAACTTTCTTTTAAATGGGAGGAGGGGTAAGCAAAAATTTTCATCAGGTGGGCCGTCAGCCTTTTGCAATGAATAACAAAATAATAGCTTATTTTGCATAATAGTATGCCCCTGATGTCACAATTTGTAGGCGGCGTGGCCACAGTATAATAAAGAGTACTAGCCGCGTGGCGGTAGCCATTGTCCATCAGGTCGGCCGTCAGCCTTTTGCCACGCCAAGTCAGCCATTTGCAATGAATAACAAAATAATCGTTTGTTTTGCATTATAGTGTGCCCCTGATGTTACTGTTTGTAGGCAGCGGTAGCAGTCCATCAGGTGGCCCGTCAGTCTTTTAACACGCCAAGTCCACCTTTTGCAATGAATAACAAAATAATCGCTTGTTTTGCATAATTTTGTGCCCCTGATGTCACAGTTTGTAGGCAGCGGTAGCAGTCCATCAGGAGGGCCGTCAGTCTTTTAACACGCCAAGTCAGCCTTTTTGCAAGGAATAGCAAAATAATTGCTTGTTTTGCATCATAGTGTGCCCCTGTTGTCACAGTTTGTAGGCGGCGGTAGCCATTGTCCATCAGGTGGGCCGTCATCATTTTAACACGCCAAGTCCATCTTTTGCAATGAATAACAAATAATCGCTTGTTTTGCATAATAGTGTGCCTCTGATGTCACAGTTTGTAGTCCATCAGGTGGGCCGTCAGCATTTTAACACGCCAAGTCCATCTTTTGCAATGAATAACAAATAATCGCTTGTTTTGCATAATAGTGTGCCCCTGTTGTCACAGTTTGTAAGCGGCGGTAGCCATTGTCCATCAGGTGGGCCGTCGGCATTTTAACACGCCAAGTCCACCTTTTGCAATGAATAACAAAATAATCGCTTGTTTTGCATAATAGTGTGCCCCTGTCGTCACAGTTTGTAGGCGGTGGTAGCGATTGTCCATCAGGTGGGCCGTCAGCATTTTAACACGCCAAGTCCACCTTTTGCAATGAATAAAAATAATCGCTTGTTTTGCGTAATAGTGTGCCCCTGATGTTACAGTTTGTAGGCAGCGGTAGCCATTGTCCATCAGGTGGGCCGTCAGTCTTTTGCCACGCCATGTCAGCCTTTTGCAATGAATAACAAATAATCGCTTGTTTTGCATTATAGTGTGCCCCTGATGTCACAGTTTGTAGGCAGCAGTAGCAGTCCACCAGGTGGGCCGTCAGTCTTTTGCCACGCCAAGTCAACCTTTTGCAATGAGTAACAAAATAATCGCATGTTTTGTTTCAGAATACTCAATAACGGAGGTGTCATTCGCAATACAAGATTTATCGTGGCCAAGCGTCGATGGCACGCAGACACATACAGGTGGAAAGGTAAGTCACAGTTTAGATTTAATTCTAGTTTTTTTTTCAGGCTTGCGACCCATGTTCAAGTTACAGGTCTAGCGCTAACTCAGTAGGTTCGTGTCCTGTGGTACATACATAACATATCATAAACCTAACGAACCTGTAGGTGCACATAGTATACATATCTATGTGCACTCAGTTGTATGCATCAGGCCCGCGCCTCCGGGAATATAAATGTATCGTGTCGTGTACCTTCTCAAATAAAATATTAATTTATAGTTAACTATCAAGCGTCGGTGGCTCAGCCGGTAACGACTCGGTCCATCTAACCAGAGGTACCGGGTTCAAATCTGGACGGCCAATGTACCAATGAGTTTTTCAAAAAACTTAACTTTAACGGTGAAGGAAAACATCGTGAGGAAACCTACACACGCCTGCGAAGAAACTCGAAGGTTGTGTGTGAAGTCGACCAAGCCGCACTGGGCCCGCGTGGTCGACTAAGGCCTAATCGCCCTGATTCAGGGTAGGCTCGAGCCCCTCGGTGGGGACGTATATGAGCTGTAATGATGATCAATTATTTGGGGTCACCCATTTCATATAGACCATATCATCCCTAAAAACCTATTATCGCTCGCTTCGCTCGTTCACCTCTAGTGTCGCTCTCTCTCTTGGCACGTGCCGCTTGCGATTTGAGATCAGGGAGCATAGCGCAGAAATCCCTCTCGCGTGCCAAATCGCACCTTAGTACTTTTATGCTTTCTAGGGATTTGAGTAGAGGAAGCATTTTACAGGTCTAGCGCCAACTCAGTAGGTCCTGTGGTGCGGAGCGCAGCGGGAGGGGAGTGGCTACGTCGCGTATATGGTAACCCTTCCAGAATTCAGAGCCTTTCAGCGATTGAATCGGCGTTTAATGGATTTAAATGCTACCCTGCTTTTACGGGAAGATTTAAAAAAAGAATGTGTGGTTTTATGAAACCACGGTAAAAGTGAAACTTATTTCACATTATAGACATTTACAGAGCACGAAACGATCATGGCTGCTCTCATCTTGGAGCTACAGTACAAAGGACGAAACGATCATACCGACCGTCACGCGACACACAGACTAAAAAAATTGAGACGATGTAATAAAAGTTTCGCTCTTTAAAACGCAATAAATTCCTTCCGCTACTCATATTAGCCTACCCTTCTTTATTTCTGTAATGCGGGAGGCATTACAAACACGATACTAGCGTTATGGATATGAATTAATGAACAGGAGAGGGTTTATTGAAATGAAATTGAAATGCTAAGTGAGCGACTGACCAAACAGCTACTTTTTTTGCGTAACTGTCAAATCCGCCAACCAGAGGGATGGAGCTTCGCGTTCGCAAGGCTCCTCGACAGTATCATCATCACACTAATATTATAAAGGCGAAAGTTTGTGAGTGTATATGTTTGTTACTTCTTCACGCAAAAACTACTGAACGGATCTGGCTGAAATTTGGTAGTTAGACAGATTAGGACCTGGATTAACATATAGGCCACTTTTGTTCACGCTCGCGAGCCGCAGCTGCGGCTCGCGCACTGCGCAACCTCGAAAAGTCATAGAAACGTTGTCAACGCGGGTGAAGCCGCGGGAAACAGCTAGTTTATTGATAAAGACCAAGGAGGCAAAAAACTTACGGCCCACCTGATTGAAAGTGACTACCGCTGGTACTTAGCGCTGGTAAAAAGCGTCGGTGGCTCAACCGGTAACGACTCGGTCCATCTAACCAGAGGTACCGGGTTCAAATCTGGACGGCCAATGTACCAATGAGTTTTTCAAAAACTGACGTACATATCATTACCGATTGCTTTAACGGTAAAGGAAAACGTCGTGAGGAAACCTGCACAGGCCTGCGAAGAAACTCGAAGGTTGTGTAAGAAGTCGACCAACCCGCACTGGGCCCGCGTGGTCGTCTTAGGCCTAATCGCTCTGATTCAGGGATAGGCTCGAGCTCCTCGGTGGGGACGTATATGAGCTGATATAATAACCGCTGGTAAAAAAAATTGTACTGATTTGACGTTTTTTTTTGCATAGAAATAGTTGAGGGGATAGGAAGGAACATAGTTCCTGAGGGATCTGGACAAATACCTATTGACTATTTAATTTCTATTTGAAAAATCTTCTAGTCTAAATGCGTTCATATTTGTTTTCAAAACGTGATAAAGCTCTTCAACTTTAAATCATACCGAATAACTATACAATTTAGTTTTTATTACATCAACACAGATCAGTGTAACCCTTACGAGTAATTACCTTTTTACATTTCTCTGCAGAAATCGAAATTTAACATTTCTTTGCTGTCTCTTCTTTCAAACTTCAAAAATACCTCTGCAGTACTTCTCTCTCTCTGCACCCCATAGTTCTGAATTCGGATCGATATACCCCAGCACGCCATAGCTATAGCACATTTTAGGGCGAACCTATGGGATACTGTGCAAATCCAATTCAGAGCAATACGAACTTTATTACCACTGAATAAATGCTCTAGTTTCATTAAACATGTAACTGCTATCCCCGACCTATACTATCCTACAAATATTTTACTTAGGAAGACTTGGTTTTATGGAGTTTGGCGTTATAATGACTTATGGTGCGCGTTCAATAATAAAGACTGACATAAGGTCAGAGGGTAAATTGGAAGAAAAATTAATTAAGTAGCTACTAGGGGTTAATATGAAGATAAATTGGAAAACGAAGGAAAGTAAATTTTGTTGGAAAATCTCTTTTTGTTTTGGATAGAGTTAAAATCCTTGGCATCATCGCACCCGATGGTACGTGACGATGATGCCGAAGATGGGAGCGGGCTAACCAAGATTCCTTAATGCAATAGAGAACTCGCTTTCTTATCTTCATGCTGGAACACATCAATGCTGTAAACATTGTTGTTCTATCTATTATAGAACCGTAGAAAATACTGTACTCGCCTGTTTACCAGACTGCGCCAGATTTGTTTGGTTGTAGGGCATTTTAGGGGCCACCTGGCTGGCTACCATACCAGCATCGTATCTAAGTATTGCCGCAACATCAATGTTTACAGCATTGATGTGTTCCAGCATGAAGATAAGAAAGCGAGTTTGAAAACAATAGACGATCCTGAGACCTTGATTCGACCTCTAAACTTCATCATCGGACTGACTTTAAAATACCAAAAGGATCTACTGTCACTGAGACTCTTGGAAGTTGCTCTAAAATAGATTGCAATATTCGACCTAAATAAAAGCGAGTAAAATAAAAACCGGTTAAGTGCGAGTCAGAACTGCGCACAAAGGGTTCCGTACCATCATACTAGATGGCGCTAGTTTCTTCACGTTTTAAAAAAAACACGTTTTTTGTATGGACACTTTCACTTTTTCAAATTTTTAGTATTTGTTAAAGCGGCAACAGAAATGCTTTATCTGTGAAAATTTCCATTGTTTGGTTATCACGGTTCATGAAATACAGCCTGGTGGCAGACGGACGAACGGACAGCGAAGTCTTAGTAATAGGGTCCCGTTTTTACCCTTTGGGTAAGGAACGGAACCCTGAAAACTTGGACTTTATAAAAAGAAAATTGAAGACTAAATTGAAAACAAAGCGAGTAATCTCTTTAAATTTTAGTAGGACGGAAATTTAGTAATTAATATGCAGTCAACATTCCAACTAGACTATGTATCTTAAGTTACAATCGGTAATGAAAATTGAAGACTAGATTGAAAACAAAGAGAGTAGTGTCTTTAAAATTTCAGTAGGAGGGAGATTTAGTAATTAATATGCAGTCAACATTCCAACTAGACTATGTATCTTAAGTTACAATCGGTAATGAAAATTGAAGACTAGATTGAAAACAAAGCGAGTAGTGTCTTTAAAATTTCAGTAGGAGGGAGATTTAGTAATTAATATGCAGTCAAAATCCCAACTAGACTATGTATCTTAAGTTACAAATCGGTAATGAAAATTTAAGACTAGATTAAAACAAAGCGAGTAATGTCGTTAAAATTTCAGTAGGAGGGAGATTTAGTAATTAATATGCAGTCAAAATCCCAATTAGACTACGTATTTTAAGCTACAATCGGTAATGAAAATTTAAGACTAGATTGAAAACAAAGCGAGTAATGTCGATAAATTTTCACTAGGAGGGATTTAGTAATTAATATGCAGTCAAAATCCCAACTAGACTATGTATCTAAAGTTATAGTCTTAGGGCTTACGGCGATCTGGTCATCGGAAGCTGCACCTGCGGCGGATTACAAGCCGCTTTGCACAGTGATACTAGGGACCAATATGAATGATTTCATTCGAGTAAATGAAAATTTCATCCACTGGAATTCAAGATGGCGGACCTTTTCCAAAATGGCGGCGGCATAATTTTAAAATAATTATAGTGTCAAAACGGCTGCACCGATTTTTGTGATTGGGGTGTCAATTGATTTGTATTGAAAAGCTCTTATCAAAAAAAAATACCATTTCATAAATAAAAGATGGCGGCCGAAGATTACCAAAATTGTGTAAAATTTCAATTGTTTTTTTTTCGTTCTATTGAAAATAATAACGAAATATTATATGATATGGTTACATAGTTTTTAATTTAAATAAATCCTGATAATATTATCTACAAAATAAAATAAAATGCTTGAAAATCCGACGAATAGTTTTTGAATTATACGCATTACAAAAGAAACGCGTGGTTTTGAAAGCCTTCATGTCACGTGATGTGATGCATCGTAAAATCAAAATGAGAGCACTGATTTCAGTTTTTTTCATTACAGATGATTTGTATTTAATCCTGTATTATATGGCGTCTCTGTGAAAACGGGCTAAGTGCGAGTTGGACTCGCGCATAAAGGGTTTCGTACCACTACACACATAATTGTTTATTTGTTTTAATCACAAGTGTCACAACTTACTAAAATGTCATTCTGAATCAACAGTTTCAGTTATATGTTTTTTATGTAGTTATGACTATGTTTCTTTTATTACCTATGTAGAAATCTCAAATCCTACCTGGTTTAGTTTTAGGGGATATTATATTAGGCCCTCGTAACAAAAACACAACTTTGATGGCCCCCTTTTCTTTATTTTTAGACGTAAAGCAGATATGTACATATGTATGTATGTGTGTATATATATTTTTTATATATATTATACTAGCTGTTTCCCGCGGCTTCACCCGCGTGGACCACGTTTCTATGACTTTTCGATGGTGCGCAGTGCGCGAGCCGCAAGCGGCTCGCGAGCGTGGTAAAAAGTAGCGTATGTCTTAAGCCAGGTCCTAATCTGTCTACCTACCAAATTTCAGCCAAATCCGTTCAGTAGTTTTTGCGGGAAAGCGTAACAGACAGACAGAGTTACTTTCGCATTTATAATATTAGTAGGGATATATAATTACACTACCTTCCCGCCCAAGATAATAAAAACTTATAATCACTAACCAAACTTAGGTATTTATTATCACTCCTCGTCCGATGTGCTTAAACTGAAAGAAGAGAAAATTCATATGAAATCAGAACAAAATATACCTTATATAATTTATAAATAGTATGTTATATATCTTTCGTTTTTGCAGCTGCCTTTGCATATGCTGCATTGCACTGTGCAGGGAAGACCCACCCGCCGACATGTGCAGCGCATTGTTTCGCAACCTTTTTTACAACCGCAATGATCCAAATATGACAACTCACGCCATATCTCCCTGGCTTCAGACCACTGCGGTACCCAGCTATCGTTCAAGGTCTTCCAACCCCAAAAGGATGGCAATGGCACAGAGGCATCATCAAGTGTTAGAGCATTGCCCCATAAGTGGCCCGCTTGATAAACGACACGGAGCGCGTGTTTTTCTAATGCTG